>QLTV01000476.1:60823-72283 GCA_003457575.1 Thermophis baileyi
CTTTTATTTATTCTTTTTGGAAATCTGGGCTGGCAGAGGAACGATCGCCAGCAGTGGCTTCCCTTCGGCCGACCGTTCTACCCCCCTCCTTCTCCTCTCGCAACCTAGAACCTCGCAACGCTTTTGCGCCTAGAGAGGAGGCAGGAAAGGGGACTGAGAATCCAGCTTCCCTCCCGCTCCTCTTCCTGCTCTCCCAATGTCTGTTAAGCCAGGACTGAGGAGATCCCCTTGCGGGGAAAGGCGCTCAAGGCGCTGCACTTAACAGGACACAGCTTCTCTCCTGCACGAATGCTCCGGCCATCGCCTTGCCGTGTCATCCCCCACCCCCAGCAGCTCTTCGGCCGAGCACGGAGGGCGCGAATTCCAGCCCAAAGCGGCAGGAAGCGAAGGTTGCCTTATGTGCAGCGAAGGCAGGTACAGGGGCGCTTCGCTCCTGCACTCTCCAGCGACCCTCCTCCTCCCCCTCTCGTGACCCCCTGGCCAGCTGTGGCTGAGCCAGGAGTGTGCGCACATGCGGGGAGACCCTCCCTAAGCGAGCACCCGCCCGCCCTGCACGCGCCTTTCCTGCGCTTTGGCGCTCGCTTGAGGGTCTCCCCGTGTTTGCGCATGCTCCTGGCTCAGCCACAGCTGGCCAGAGGGTCACGAGGGGAGGAGGGGGATCACCCAAGGGATGCCTCCGCCACGGCTGGCAATCGTTCCTCAGCCCGGATTTCCAAAAATATCCAAAAAAGAACTAAAAGCAGTGATGGGACAGGGAGCCACAGCAGAGGGCCCAAAGAGCCGCATGCGGCTCCGGAGCCGCGGGTTGCCGACCCCTGCCCTAGACTCTTATCACCATCACACTAACACCACTTCCAAGTGCCTTACCACTAGCTTCAAGATTTTGCAAGGAACTTCTCTACCTAGAAGTATCATCATCATCATCAGTATCATCATCATCATGATCATCATCATCATTTTAGCCATTGTCTATCCACTGCAGGATGAAGGCCTCTTCCGTGTGTTTCCAACCAATACGGTCCTGAGCTTTCTTTTGCCAATTGGGCCCACAGTACTTGCTGAAGTCGTCGATCCATCTTGTTTTAGGTCTCTTTCGTGGACACTTTTTATCAAGTGGGATCCATTCTATGACTGCCTTGGTCCACCTGCCATCAGTTCTTCTTGCTATGTGACCAGCCCACTTCCATTTCAATTCTTTTACTCTCTTGATGATATCATATACTTTCGTTTGTTCTCTAATCCATGTGCAGGTCTTTCTATCTTGTCTTGTAATGCCGAGCATATATCTTTCCATGGCTCTTTGCGCCACTTGTAGCTTTTCTACTGAGGTTAGTGTCAACCGTCCCATTGGCATATGCAGCAAAAGAAACTCCTGGGACATTATACCAATAGTAATAGCACGTAGACTTATATACCGCTTCATAGTGCTTTACAGCCCTCTCTAAGCGGTTTACAGAGTCAGCATATTACCCCCAACAATCTGGGTCCTCATTTTACCGACCTCGGAAGGATGGAAGGCTGAGTCAACCTTGAGCCTGGTGAGATTCGATCTGCCAAACTGCTGGCAGCCGGTGATCAGCAGAAGTAGCCTGCAGTACTGCACTCTAACCACTGCACCACCGTGGCTCAATTATTTTACCGAGTATAACTTTACTGATAGATCCATATAGGCACAGTAGACAGCAAAGCCAGTTCTGACTTTTTGCTTGAAAACTGCATAGTTAAAATCCCCCTTTTCCCCCCTGGGCCACCCACTGTCCAGTGTCCAGCAATCCAGTGCATTCTCTTTGTTTTGGGAAACAGTCTGCTTGGCTCAGAAGGCTCTCATCGTTCGACCTTGAGGTGTCAACATTCTCCCAGGCCACAGACGGTGCACATGAATTCCTCAATTCCTCCCAGCCACCCATCATTCCTCCCCCCATTTCTGTTGTCAAGCTGTGAGCGAAAGTGTAGAGCGGGTTGGCCTTGACAAGCCGACCTTCCAGAATAAAGATTAGTCCTACAAAAGAGCAAACATACATGAGGTTACATTACACAAAATTTCCTGTTTTGACATCCTACGGGGGCAGGGTCGGATGTTTGGCATGGAACTTGTGAATAAGTCTAGATGTCCTAACATCTTTTGCCACCACCCACTCTGCATCTGCTAAAGGGTATCCCTTCCATAATACTAGATATTGCAACTTCCCTTTGTAGTACCTGTAGTCATGCATTTCCTTGATCTCAAAAAGTTCCTCTCCCTTCACTAGGATGGGAGGGGGAGGTGGCTTCGTAGCAGGTCTTAACACCGAGCTACAGAAAGGTTTCAACAGACTATAATGAAACACTGGATGGATGCGCCTGAGGCTTTTAGGCAGCTCTAATTCCACTGTCACAGGGTTTACGATCTGAACAATTGGGAAGGGTCCTATGTACTTGGGTCCCAGCTTTTTGTGGGGTTGCCTCAGGTTCAAAAACTTCGTGGACAGGTACACTCTGTCTCCTACTCTGAACTCCCTCTGGGGTGCCCTCTTCCTGTCTGCTTGTCTCTTCTGCGCTTCCCTTGCTTTTTCTAGCACCTTTCGAACTGTGCCCCATGTAGCTTGCAAAGTATCCAGCCACTCAGTTAACGAGGCTGACGAGGGTCTCTCCTGAGGGAGTTCTGGCATAGGCACGAACTCTAACCCAGTGGTCACCCAGAAAGGGGTAAATCCGGTGCTACTATCTACTGAGTTATTATAGACCACTTCTGTGAACGGCAGAAGCTCAGTCCAAATGATTGATAATTCACATAACATCGCAGGTATTGCTCCAGGACTGAATTCAAATGTTCACAAGTCCCATTCGTTTGAGGATGATGGGCAGAGCTAAGTCCCTGGGAGGAGCCTATCAAACTCAGGAATTCCCGCCAAAACTTTGACATGAATTACACTCCCCGGTCTGAGATGATATGCTTTGGGACCCCATGCAGCCGATATACATGCTGTACAAATAGTTTAGCCAAGGACCGGGCTAAAGGAATCCTGGGCCACGCCACAAAATGGGCTTGTTTGGAAAACAAGTCATTGATAGTCCAGATCATGGTGTTCCCACCGCTTTCTGGCAGCTCGACAATAAAGTCCATAGAGATTTCCTCCCAGGGGTTTGTGGGGTTGGCCACTGGCTGCAACAGTCCTGGGGGCTTGCCGAGCAAACATTTCATCAAAGCACACACGGGGCAGCTGGCTACATAAGCCTCTATGTCCTTCTTCACCTTTGGCCACCAGAACTGCCTCTTCACTAGGTGGAGAGTCTTTACAAATCCAAAATGCCCCGCTGCCCGAGCATCGTAACTCCACTATAGGATTAGAGTCCTCTGGCTAGCTGGGACGTACACCTTACTCCCCATCCATGCCCGTCCCTCCTTCATCCGCAGAATGCCTCTATGCTGTTGAAACCACTCATCGCCCGCCAAAGCATCTCTCAATGGTTGCATTAGATCCTTGGCTGGCTGCAACAGTGGTGCCCTCTGCTACCAATATAGCCTATTGATCTATTGGATTTAATAAGGCCTACGTGGAAAGTAACAGGCCCCAGGAGAAGAGACACAAATCAAAGTTTTCAGATAGAAAGATTTAAAAATGTATCAGAAGTATTTGTAAACTTGCTGAGCTGTTCCTAACTGTGAGATATGATTTTGCAAAGTAGATAGTTTCAGGAGTATATCTGGAATCAGAACGTTGAAACTGTGAGAACTGAAAGTAACAAATGGATAGGTTTCAGATGTACACGTATGCATGAAGAAACTAATGGTCAGCAAGAAAGAACAAGGAAATAGGTTATGAAATGTAACAAGTAAATTTCCATATGTGTGGGGCAGTTAGAAAAAGGGTATAAAAGATAGAGTTCTAAAACAGATCGGGGCCACTGGCCTATAGATATCCTTGCTGGACCAGCTATGTCAGTGGACCTCATTGCAATGAGTTATTAATGTAAGTGATATTATAATGGTTGTTTATGTTCCAAATTATTACTGAAATAAACCTCTGAATCTCAAAGTAAGAATTATTGGTTTGTGTTGCTATCTTCTGTTTCTTTGATTGGATTTTTCCACAACACTCGTGAGGGCTGGCACTGCGAACTGTCTGGATGGGATAATGGAGTTAACGACCTCCTCTCAGGCACTTTTGTACTGTGGCATCCAGGAAAGAGCATCCGCCAGGAAATCCCCCCCCCCGGTAGATAGCGGAGGGTGAAGTTGAAATGGTTGAAGTATTGAGCCCACCGGACATGCTTAGGTGACAGTTTCGAGGGAGCCCTCAATGATTCCAGGTTCTTGTGGTCTGCCCATACCTCAAATGGAATCTTACTGCCTTCTAGGAACTGCCTCCACGTTAGGAGGGCCCATAGGACCATGTAGACTTCTTTCTCCCAAATAGCCCATCACTTTTCGGTTTCAGAAAGTTTGTGATGTATAGGTGCAGGGCTGCAGCTCCCCCTTGGTATTCTTCTGAAGCAAGACCGTGCCTACAGCTACATCACTAGCATATGCCTGTATCACAAAAGACTCGTCCGGGTGTTTTAGGACCAGTTCCGCAGCAAAGAGGCGCTTTAGCTTCTCAAATGCAACTTGGCACTTGAGAGACCAGTTCAGAGGTTGACCTGGCTTTGGTTTCACCCCCTTTCCAGTTTTCAGCAAATTGCTAATCGGCAGGGCTATCTGGGCGAACGTAGGGATGAATTGGTGGTAGAAGATGCAAAGCCGAGGAAACTTTGCAACTGCTTCCTGGTTCGAGGGAGTTCCCATTCTAATATTGCCTTCACTTTACTGGGGTCCATCTCCACCCCCTCCCTCGAAATGCAGTACCCCAGGTAGTCCAGGCTGGTTTGTGAAAATTGAACTTAGCTTGGCATAAAGCTGGGCTTTCTGTAGTTTCTCAATACCGCCCTCACCAGTTTCACGTGCTCTTCGTCAGTCTTGGGACCATATCAGTGGTGGGTTGCTCCCAGTTCGGACTGGTTCTTAGAACCGGTAGCGGCGGGAGGCTCTGCCCACCCGCCCGGGACGCTTCTGCATTCTTGCTTTCAATATGTAATTTTCGCGCCTTTAGCCTCAGATCTTGCTTTCATCTTGTTGCTGTCAGTTCATACTCAGTAAATGTACCTTTCTCTATAAACATGGAGTTGGGTTTTTTTTTTCTTGGGTTTTGAACGGAGGCACACCTGACACCCTGTTTGTTGGACATTATGGAGCAATTGTTAGCAGACAACGCCCAGCTGGCCCAGCAAGTAACTCTCCTTTCCAATCAGTTGGCGCAATTGCAGGCATCTGGACCATCAAGACCTCGCCGTAATGACACCATAGTGCACGGTTGCTATTCCAGATAAATTTAATGGGAACTCTGCCCAATTCCCAGCTTTTTTTGGACAATGTCAGCTGTTCATGAGCCTGAGACCAGATGATTTTCAAACCAACTGGGAGAAGGTGGGGTTCATCATCAGTCTATTGACAGGACCAGCAGCCCCGCTCCTCACGCAGCCCAGTCAGTTGTTGGATGAGTACATAGGGTTTTGCCTCCAAATGAAGGCCATGTTTGAAGACCCCGTCAAGGCGCAAACAGCGAACCGGCAACTGAGGGAGTTAAAACAGCGTCGTCATCCGGTAACCAAATACATCTGACTTCTGGCTGATCAGTCAAGATTTGAGATGGAATGAGGCTGCCCTAATGGACCAATTTCAGGAGGGCTTGTCCTCTGAGATTCTGGGTGAGTTGGCCAGGACGGACTGTCCTAGTATCTTGCAAGCTCTAATGAACCTGTGCTTGTGCACAGATGGTCGGTTCCAGCAGCGAAGGGTGCGGTGACAAGAGGCAGCCGCTCTAATACCTGGAAGGTTTCACGAGGAGCCTCAACCCCCTGAGGAACCCATGCCAGTGTGGGGGGGGGGGCGGACGCGACTGTCAGCAGCAGAAAATGATCAGAGGCACAGAGAAGGCTTGTGCCTGTACTGCGAAGGCCTCAGTCACTTAGCCACTAAGTGCCCTGTGAAGAAAACTGTGATGACAGAAAACTCCCCCCGCCCAATTTAAACTGCTCTCTAGGTTGGGCCAGGAGTTAACACCATGGATTACACCAACACGGCATTTGGTGGTGGCCATGATGGTGACTTTTCCCGGAGGTGAGTAAGTTTTCACACAAGCCATGGTGGACTCGGGCAACTGTGAACTTCATGGATACAGATTTTGCCACTAAGTGGAATGTGCTGCAATATGAGGTAGATCCACCTATTTTGGTGGAAACCATCGACAGCCGGCCACTTCAGTCAAGGCCGGTAGCCACGGCTACCAAAGCTCTTCTTCTTATGGGAAACCACGTGGAGCAGTTGGAGTTCTACGTGGCGGCCGCTTCACATTTTCCAATTGTGTTGGGACTGGAATGGCTCCAAGCACACAACCCGCAAATCGTGTGGTCGGATGGAGTCATTAAGCTGGATAATCCTAAATGCCGTTCTCATTGGCTTCACATGTGTGCTGCAGAGAGACCTTCCGCTTTGTCTTTGGATCTTCCCTTGGAAATTGCAGACTTTGTGGACTATTAGGCCATTGCTCTGTGGACTAATCTTGGCCTACTCATGGCTGGACGTAATTGGGACAGTTCTGAGTTTTGGTGAAGGGAACTGCTGGAGAATATTAATAAACTACAGTTACTGTACGTGTGTGAGTGAGTGGGCAGCACACGTTGACTGAGGGACCCAGGGGGTCCTCTGCTTCTGCTGCCTTGCCCATGTTCACCGCCCAGCAAGTTTTTAGCTCCTGGTACACAGCGTCCTTTGCCCTCTCTTTCGTGCTCGCAGGCTGTTGCTCGGATCTCTCAGCCTTCTGTTTGGAACCCATGCCGGCTGGCTGCGCTCCTGCTCCACCTTGGAACATCGCCGGAGCCTCCAGGACCAGGATTTCTCCTGGCTTCTTCTTCTCCTCCGAATCTTTGTCTGCAACCGACAACTTGGGGTTAATGTCAACTGCCTCACTGGCATATGCAGCAAAAGAATAATATGCAGCAAAAGAGTATAACTTTACTGATAGATCCATATAGGCACAGTAGAAAGCAAAGCCAGTTCTGACTTTTCGCATTCTATTCTCCCAGGCCACAGACGGTGCGCACATGAATTCCTCAATTCCCTCCCAGCCACCCATACATTCCAATCATTCCCCCCCCCCCCGTTTCTGTTGTCAAACTGCGAGCGAAAGTGTAGAGCGAGTCGGCCTTGACAGTTAGTGTCCATGTTTCACCGGCATATGTTAGAGGAGGTAGCACACACTGATCGAAAACTTTTCAGGCATAGAGGGAGGTTGTTCTTGAAAATTACGCTTAGCTTGCCGAATGCCTGCCAACCACATTTAACATTCAATTTCCTTTATTGTATCACCTTCCGTTGAGCCAAGGTATATGTAGTGGTCTACTACATCTAGTTCTTCTCCAGATTTAAAAAAAATTCTTTCTTTGGTGAATTTATTAAACATAACCTGGCTCTTTTTCAGGTTTATTTTTAAGCCAAATGGTTCTCCTGCTTTGTGCAGATCTTGTATGTGTCTTTGTAGATCTTCTGGATCTTGTGAGAAGAGAACATCATCATCTGCAAATCTTAAAGTGATTTAAATAGGTGCCATTGATTTTTATTCCATCTTTTGCCCAGTCTAGTTTGCTAAATACTTCTTCCAGGCAGGCTGAGAAAAGGATAGGTGATATTGTATCACCTTGTCATAAACCTTGTTCTATGTTGATTTCCACTTTAAGATATTAAGGCAAATTGTTGCCATTGTTTTTTCATATATTGATTGTAGTAAGTTTATATAAGCAGTGTCTATGCCTTGGTTGAGCAATGCATTAATTAATGCTTGCTGGAATACTGAGTCAAATGCCTTTTCATAGTCAATGAAAGCCATGCACAGAGGCATGTTGTACACATTGTGCCTTTCAATGACTTGCTGAACAACCTGGATGTGATCTATTGTCCTGTAGCCACTTCTGAACCCTTCCTGCTCCTTTGCCTATGCATCATTTAATGTTCTCAATATTCGTTTTGCTATTATCTTGGTGAAAACCTTGTAGATGCCTGAAAGGCGGCTTATTGGGTGATAGTTCTTTAAATCATCTTGGGCCCCTTTCTTGTGTATAAGAATCACTTCAGCATTTTTCCATGCATCAGGTATTTTTTCTTCTCTGAGGCATCTTGAGTATAGTTTTGCTAGTATCTTGTGTAAACTGTGACCTCCAGCTTTCAGCATTTCAACCGTAACACAGTCATTTCCTGAAGCTTTGCCATTTTTCATTGATTTTATGGCACTTGATACTTCCTCCATTAGGATATCTGGCATTTCCTCTTTCATGGGTGTTGTTACTTTTGAGTGATCTTGAACTTTGTATAGCTCTGAACAGAATTTTCCAATTATTTCTAACATTTCCTGTCTTGTTCTACACACAGAGCAATCTTCACGTTTTAATGCAACAACCTTCTTTCTTGTATTTATAAGCTTGCATTTTGCTTTAGTAATCCCTTTGTTTTCTTCAATTGCCTTTTTTACAAGCTTCATGTTAAACTGACGTGTTTCTTCTTGGATACGTTTTCTTATGGTCTTGCAAAGTTCAACGTACTCCAGTTTATTAGTGAAACTTCCGGTATTCTTTTTTTTTTCTTAATTTCTTTTATTTAAACAAACATTAAAAACATTAGACACAGTGTGACCACCCTGTTTGGTCATTTCTTTACATAATATTTACATAACAACAAATACAATTATTGCTCATCATACATTGCTATTTTGGTCTTACATATATATCCCTCATCGTTAATTATTTACATATCTAAACCTTATCCGATTTCCGTTCTTCAGATCCTTAGTCTCTACTTCTCTGACTCCTTTTTCTCCTTTCTATCCATTGATACAGTTTGTCCCATACTTCAAAGTATTCTGTCTCACCCTTGTTTTTAATCTCTAATGTTAGTCTGTCCATTTCTGCACATGTCAATATTTTTTTTTAAATTTCTTCTTCCGGTGGGGTTTCTTTGTTTTTCCAGTATTGTGCATAGATCAATCTTGCTGCGGTTATTATATGTAGTATTCGGTATATCTGTCCTTTATTGTATTTCTCTGTTGTGATACCTAGTAAAAACAGTTCTGGTTTCATATCCAAATTTTTATTTAATATCTCTTCTAACCATGTTTTGACCTGATGCCAAATTTCCTTGCTTTTATACACAACCACCACATATGATAGTAAGAACCTTTCGCTATTTTACATTTCCAACATTGTGCTGAGTGTTTCCTGTCCATTTTTGCTAATCTTGTTGGCGGGAGGTGCCACCTGTAAAACATTTTATATAAATTTTCTTTATAAGCCGTGGCCAAAGTTAGTTTTCTGTTCCTCTCCCACAATTCTTGCCATTTGTTCAGATTGATATTATATACAAAATTTTGAGCCCAGATAACCATTGTTTCTTTAACTCGTTCTTCTGCCATTTTGTATTCTAATAAATATTGATAGATTTTCTTTATCACCCTTTCCTCTGGTCCTAGCAAGATTTTATCTATCACCATTAGTTCCTTCTTAATACCACATTCTTTTATATCTCTTAAATATCGTGATTTGATCTGCAAATATGCCCACCATTCCAATTCAATTCCTTCCTCTTGTAGCTTTTTCCTAGATTTTATATCCCCTTCTTCATTTAAAATATCTTTATACGTAATTACTTTCCCCAGATTCATGAACTTTGGATGCACCAGTGCCTCTAATGTTGAGAACCAAACCGGAATTTCCCTGTAAACCTGTTGTTTTACTTTTATCCATACTGCAAAAATAGCTCACCTAACGTGATGCCTTTGGAAGTACTGGTGAACTTTATGTTTGCCATCCCATAGAAATGCGTGTCACCCCACTTGCATATCATGTCCTTCCAATATTAATATCCTCTTATTTTTTAAATTTAACCATTCCCTCGCCCATGTGAGCGCGGCGGCTTGATAATATTTTTCCCAATCTGGTAGGCAGAATCCTCCTCTCTCTTTCGCTTCTTGCAATAATTTTAATTTGATTCTGGGTCTTTTTCCCTTGCCAAATAAATTTGGATATCATTTTGTTCAAATTTTTAAAATATTCTTGGTCTAATTTTATTGGTATGTTCTGGAATAAAAAAAGAATTTTTGGCAGAATGTTCATTTTTACTGTTGCAATTCTCCCCATAAAGGAGAGTTGCAACTTTCCCCATCTTTCCAAATCTATCTTTATTTGATCATTTAATTTGTTGTAATTATCTTCTTTAATTGTTATGCATCTTGCCATTAATAATATTGCCAAATATTTGACTTTTTTCGTTATTTGGAGATTTATTCTCTCCATCAATTCTTTTTTCTGTGTTACCGACATGTTTTTAACTATCATTTTAGTTTTTTCCCTTTTTATTCTCAGTCCTGCTGCTTCCCCATATTCTCCCCGTACTTCCATAAGATGTTGTCCAGATTGTAGTGGCTCTTCTATTATAAATACAAGATCATCGGCAAAGGCTTGTAGCTTATAAATTTCTTAATTTCCAGTCCTCTTATTTGTATATCCTTCTGTATCGTTCTTGTCAATACCTCTAAAGTTAGTATAAACAGTAGCGGCGAAAGTGGGCATCCTTGTCTCGTTCTTCTGTATCTTAAAACTTTGCGTTACTTCCCCATTTATTATAGCTCTTGCCTCTTGTTTAGTATATATTGCTTTAAACATATTTATAAAGTTATCACCAAATTCCATATAGTTTATCTGTTTCAATATAAAATCCCAATTCACGTTATCGAAAGCCTTTTGGGCATCTAAGAATATTAGTGCCACTTGTTTCTCATTATGGACTTCATAGTACTCTAACACATCTAATATCGTCCTTATATTATTTCTTAGTTGCCTTTTAGGAAAAAAACCATTTTGATCAACATGTATAAATTTATTCAAGTATTTTTTAAGTCTTTCCGCCATTATTGTCATAAATATTTTGTAGTCTGAATTTAACAAAGATATTGGTCTATAGTTTTGAATTAGCGTTTGATCTGTATTTTCCTTTGGGATTTATTCACTCATGGGAATCGAGCCGCTGACTACAGTGGTGCGCAGGCTCAGCGTCTTACCACGTGAGCTACCGCAGCCCCTTATAATTATAATTATAAGTAACAATGAGTACCAATTCAGTCTAGTGATTAAGGCCTCAGGCTAGACACTGGGATATTTTGTAGTCTGAATTTAACAAAGATATTGGTCTATAGTTTTGAATTAGCGTTTGATCTGTATTTTCTTTTGGGATCAGAGTGATGTTCGCTTCTGCCCATGAAGCTGGTGCCTTTGCTTCTTTCAATACCGCATTAAATACCTCCAGTAGTATTTCTCCTAAGGAGTCCTGTATTCCTTTATACAGTTCCAGTGGTAACCCATCAGGGCCTGGTGTTTTATTATGTTTCTGTTTTTTGATTG
>QLTV01000476.1:73145-85914 GCA_003457575.1 Thermophis baileyi
TCTGCTTCCATATTTAATTCTGTTGTCATCCAAACCATGTCAATTCTGGACCACGATTTGTGTCTGTTCGAATAATAAGTAAATTGATTTTTCCCTTGATTTCGCTCTCTCCAGCTATCTTGTATATTCAATTCCTCTACCATTTTGAAAAAAGATTTAGGTAATATTTTTCTAACTTCTTTTCTTACTTTGTCACTCTTATAATCTAATTTCCTATCTATTATGGCATTAAAATTCCACAAAATACAAATATCTCCTTCTATTTCCCTAATTCTCTTATGTAATTTCCTATAAAATTGTTCTTGCCCCTCATTTGGGGCATAAATTCCTACAAAGGTAATCGGTTTCTGATTTAATATTGCTTCTATTATCAAAATCCTACCCTCTTCATCCTTGTAAATCTGTTTCGCCACAATGTTCTTCTTTACATAAAACACTACTCCCCCTTTTTTATGTTGCGAAAGCGATGTAAATATCTTTCCCAATTTTGGTCTACCAATAACCGCTACCAATAACCGCTACCAACCGTCTACCAATAACCGCTCATTTTGCTTCTTTATATGCACTTCTTGTACTACTATTATGTCTAGTCTCATTTTATATAATTTATTTTAAAAAAATTCCTTTTTAGAGGGGAATTCAAACCATTAATGTTCAGAGATAGAATCTTAGTCTCTTCCAATCCTGTTTTACTTATATTTAGGTCTTGTTGCCCTTGTCGTTCTGGTTTCTTTTGGTTCCTTAAATCTTTCTTCATTATTTTCCTTTCTTCCTCCTATCCCTCTATCTCTCTCCCTGTTCTGTATTTCTGTCGCTTCTATCACCGTTGATCTTATTTCTCCTTCCTCTCTTGTTTCTCTCTCCTCCACCTCTTCCTCACTACTAAAATTCCTATTATAAAATTCCTCTGCCTTTTCAACCGTATCTATTCTAACTCTTTTTTCCTGCCACGAAATCATTATCCCCTCTGGCGTCAGCCATCTAAAGTTGATATTGTGTCTAATCAATTTAGAAGTCAAGAACTGATATGGCCTTCTCAACTCTCTCACCCTCCTCGGCACCTGTTTCAGCACCACTAATTGCCTCCCTCTATATTCTATGGGATCATCTCTAGTTCTATGAAGAATTTCGTCTCTAATTGATTTTTTAACAAATCTGACGTGGACTTCTTTTGGAAGATTATGTCATCTGGCATAGTTAATATGTATTCGGTAAATTTCATCCATTTCTATTAACATTTCTTCCTTTCCAATTCCCAACGCCTTCGCCAATATTTCCGCCATCATCTCTGGCAGGTCTTCCCCTTTTTCTTCTTTTAAGTTTTGAAAGCGCAAAAAATGGGCCGCTTTCTCAGACTCTAGAAAGATAACGGTCGTCTCCAGTTCTTTATTCGTGTGCATCAACCTCTCATTCATTTCATACACTCTTTTTTCCTCCTTCCCCATTTTCTTCCATCTCTTGAAGTTTTTGTTCATTCCTCATGATTTGGTGTTGGAAGGTTTCAAATTTTCCATCCATCGATTGTATTTTTTCTTTGAGCTCTCCCGTATCACTTCGTACCTCTCCTATCTCTCTTTTCAAGTCTTCATGGTTCTTTGTCATTGCGTCTTGCATTTGTTGTAGCATGGCCTGTAAGTCTTTAAATGAATTAGATCTTTCTTTAGTCACCATGTCTTCTATCGATCTTTGACCAGAAGGACTTGAAATGGCTGATGTAGACTGGACTACCTGTCTCCTCCCCGTCCCAGTCTTTGTTAAGTTTGTAATACTTGTCATTTTTAACCACCTTTTGAGCCAGTACTCCCACTTTGCTTCCCTTCTTGCGTCTCCCTCCACTGCTTCGGTACTATTAATACACTTAACTTATCGTTATTATCTATATTCTATCTTGTTTATGAGTCTATTAGCCTGGTATTGCTAGTACAATGGTTTCCAAAAGTGGATTCTTATTTTCTTAGTTAACTATATCTATATCTTGCTATAGTTCTATAATCACGGAAAAAGAAATATCAGTTTAACAATCACTTAAACATATAAATATACGTTAATATAAATATCACTAATTAATCTTATTATTCTTATTATTCTCATATATGTATTCCCCCCCCGGAAGATTATTCTTTCTAACAACAATTAATTAATATATATGTTTTTTGCTTTTTTTTTCCCTAGGTACTTTCTTATCTTCAAAAAAACAATCTCTTTCTTGGAACAGAGTTTACAATTCACTTAATCAAATAATCTTTCCAAAAAATTACTTATCGTTATTAACTTTAAATTCCCTTTTCTTTTTTTTCCCTTTTCCCCCAGCTGTCAACTTTTATCAATGTCAATCTTTTTGGCCAGTAGGTGTCTCTCTTGTCTCTTCTATAATATAGCAGAAATGTTATCTCAATTCAAAATGTCAACTCCCACAATTAGTCAGCTCTTTTTGGTTATCAAAGTTGTTATGACAGTCTACTTTATATTTCTTCTTCTGGAGTCTCACCCCGATCACACCTTGATTGCTTAAATAGTCACGCTTTCTGTTTGTTCAACTTCCTCTTTTTCGCCTGCACTTTCACTCACCGCCTCAAATCACGAAGAGGGGAAACACTTTCCACCCTCCTTCTTTCTGGGGCCCCTTCTCTCCTTTAATCCACCACCTGGGGTTTTCTCCAGGAAGTTCTTCTCACACAAAAGAAAGCTCACTCAAAATCGTCGGAATCAAATTTCTCCAGGGTTAGTCACTCCGTTGTCCCGCTAGATTTCCGCCAGTCTCATCCAGCTGTCAGCTCTATACGACCGCCATTACTGGTCGTCCTCTTCCCTGTCCGATCTCTCCAGTGCTCCTCCTGTCTCTACGACCTGGACCACCGTCCTAGATTCAGTTGTCAGGATGCCCCCTTCTTCCGATCCCCCTCCGAGGGATCTATGGCTCCAAAAAGCTTATCGAACGGCTGGAAGCGGTTACACGGAGTGCCGTTTCACACATACCGTTCAGCTCGGCAGCTGGCCCCGCCCCCCGAAACTTCCGGTATTCTTCATTGTCCGTCCTTTTTTCATTAAATCAATAGTTTCATCAGAGAGTTTTGACTGTACAAAGTGTTTTTCTGGTGGTGCTATAGATGTAGCAGATTCAAGGATGTTTTTGACTATTTTTTCATTTTGGTCCATAATGTTCATCTCTTCCGAATCTTGCAATAGAGCACAGCAATTTCACAGATTAATCTGAAAATTGCTGTTCTCCTCTAATAGCTTATCACTCTTTATTTTTGTTTTTTGTGACGTCTTTATCATTTTCGTACACTCTTTTCGACCGTCTATCTTCACTTTAGCTCGTACCATTCTATGGTCACTTCCAATGTTAAAACGATTGATGACAGTACAATTGCAGAATATGGTTTTATCATTTGACATGATGTAGTCAATTTCGCTTGTGTACCCAGATGGACTCTTCCATGTCCATTTTCTGTTAGCTTTTTTCTTGTAAAATGAGTTCATGATGTAAAGTTCCTGTCCTTCAGCAAAATCTACTAGTCTGTCGCCTCTATTATCTTGTTCACCACTTCCATACGGGCCAGTCGATTTTTCTCCAGGTATTGTTCTTCCTATCCTTGCATTAAAGTCACCCATTAGTATTTTGTGTCGGCATTTTTCTTTGTCTTGAAGGTGGGCCACATCATCATAAAACTCTTTGACCTCATCATCACTAAAGCTTATTGTTGGTGCGTAAGCTTGGAAGACTTGAAGCTTGTATTGTTTGTTCAATTGAATGATGCATTGGGCTACTGTCTGATATACTTTCAAATTTTACTACAGAGTCTTTCAGCTTTTGGTTGATGAGAAAACCAACTCAGGAGTGATAATTTATACAGTGGATATAAACGGTCAACACATCCCTGTTAAAATGTTTTTTGAGATGCAAAAAATATCAGAACAAGATAAATCACTTCAAATTTTTTCCACCTTTAATATAACATATAAGCCGTACAATTCAATTGAAAAACACAAATCTTTGGTGGGAGGGATAAAAACAAAAAATTTCCAATAACATGGTTGCGTCCCTCTTATTAGTAGGGATGTGGCTATGTTCAGAATTAACCAATCACATTCAAACTGACGTTAAATAGTAAGTACACACCTGCCATCAATTAAAGTGACTCTGATCTAGCCCATATAAAGTTCAGCTGTGCTAGTAGGATTTTTCTGACATTTACTCAGTTGTCTCTTACAGAAAAAGCCATCGTCTTCAAAGAGCTTACAAAGCATCAAAAGGATCTCATTGTTGGAAGATATCAGTCAGGAAAAGGGTACAAAACCATTTCCAAAGCATTGGATATACCATGGAACACAGTGAAGACAGTAATCAACAAGTGGAGAAAATATGGCATGATAGTGATATTACCAAGAACTGGATGTCCCTCCAACATTGATGAAAAAACAAGAAGAAAACTGGTTTGAGAGGCTGCCAAGAGGCCTACAGCAACTTTAAAGGAGCTGCAGGAATTTCTGGCAAGTACTGGTTGTGTACTACATGTGACAACAATATCCTGTATTCTTCATATATCTGGGCTGTGGGGTAGGGTGGCAAGATGGAAGCCTTTTCTTACAAACAAAAACATCCAAGTCCAGCTACATTTTCCAAAACCTACATCAAGTCTGACAAAAGCATGTGGGAAAATATATTATGGTCTGATGAGACCAAGGTTGAACTTTTTGGCCATAATTCCAAATAATATGTTTGGTGCAAAAACAACACTGTGCATCACCAAAAGTACTATGCTTTGGGGCTGCTTTTTGCAGCTGGAACTGGCTTTAATCAAGTGGAGGGAATTTATGAACAGTTCCAGATAACAGTCAATTTTGGCACAAAACCTTCAGGCCTCTGCTAAAATGCTGAAGAGGAATTTCACCTCTGAACACAACAGCAACCCAAAGCATACCTCCAAATCAACAAAATAATGGCTTTACCAGAAGATCAAAGTTTTGGAATGGCTCAGCCAGAGCCCGAACCTGAATCCAATTGAAAATACATGGGGTGACCTGAAGAGGGCTGTGCACAGGAGATGCCCTCGCAATCTGACAGATTTGGAGCTCTTTTGCAAGGAAGAGTGGGCAAAGATTCCCGAGGAAAGATTTGCCATGCTGATAGGCTCCTACCCCAAAAGACTGAATGCTGTCATAAAATCAAAAGGTGCTTCAACAAAGTATTAGTTTAAGGTTTTGCTCACTTATGCAACCATGTTATTCTAAGTTTTTTTATTTTCTGAAGAAAGTGCTGATATAGAGTTCATAAGAACAAACATTCTGGATATACGAAGTCCCACTTCCAGTTCATAATACCTTAAACTTAAAATTTAACTACATAAGAATAAAAGACCTCCAAACTTCTGAAAACGAAATCAATGAACAAAGTGAGCTCTATGAAGTATAGTTATTTAACAAATTTATATGGCTGCTCAACTTACACATGGAGCCTTTGGTTAATTTGGTTATCAACTCTTACCCTGAACTTTAAATGGTAAAACTATTATTGATGTTCATGTGATACCTCTTCGAAACGCCAAATAAATGACTCTTGGTATTCTCAAGTGGGATACTGATGCAGCTAAGACAAGATCAGCAGATTTTAAATGATTCTTGATATAAAAGGGGCGTTGGTCTTACCTGATACGCCTCTTCTCAACAGGAGGAGCCATCATTCAGTATGGGTTGTCCTCGTCCACTCAGAATGAGGACTGAGTCTGTAACTTTTTGCTGGGTCCGCCCTCCTATGACCCAGATCCGGCGAGAACGAAGAACAGACTTGACGTGGACCGAATTAGATACAGTCAATGGAAACAGAACTCCCCTCCTGGAACCGCCAAAAAAGAAGAGGGTGGAAGCTGGCTAGCAGAAAAAGAGTTCGTCAGAACCAAACAGTCAAACAGGCCGAGTCTGGCAACCAGCTCAAAAGGAAGCTTGGACACATGCAGGGCGGGACTGAATGATGGCTCCTCCTGTTGAGAAGAGGCGTATCAGGTAAGACCAACACCCCTTCTCCAACGTGGGAGGAGCCATCATTCAGGATGGGACCTACCAAAGCGTGAGAGTCCCCAGGGAGGGCAGGTCCAAGCCCCTGTCACAGAGACTCCCCTAAAACTTGTTGAAGAACCCTCCGACCAAAGGCTGCATCAGCCGACGCAAATTTGTCGATTTTATAGTGTCGGATGAAGGGCGAAGGGGAAGTCCAGGTGGCCGCATGACACACCTCTGCCAGAGGAGCTTGGGTCGCCCAGGCAGCAGATGTAGCCGCACTCCGAGTAGAGTCCCTTGGGAGTTGGGCGGCATACAAATTTAATAAATAATAATAATAATAATAATAGAGTGGGCCGTAATCCCCGAGGGTCGTGGCAACCCAGCCGCTTCGTAGGCCTTGCCGATGGTGCCCCGAATCCAGCACCCAATGGACGTAGCGGACACCTTCCGCCCTAGAGAGGCAAAAAGGCCACGAACAGAGCCTCCGTCCTGCGAAAGCCGCGAGTGCGGTCAATGTAGATGCCGACCGCCTGACGGACGTCCAGGGTGTGCCAGACCTTCTCCGAAGGATGTGAAGGGTTCCAACAGAAGCTTGGCAACACCAGCTCCTGAGCCCGGTGAAAGAGAGAGTTAGCTTTTGGAACAAACAAGGGATCCAGACGAAGAACAACATGGTCCGAGTGGAAAATACACAGGTCCTTATGGACCGACAGAGCCGAAAGCTCAGAAATCCTGCGAGCCGAGGTGATCGCTATCAGGAAGGCCACCTTGTAGGAAAGGTAACGCAGGGAAGTTGAACGAAGAGGTTCGTAGGGAGCCGTCGTGAGAGACTGTAACACCCTGGGGAGATCCCAGGTTGGGTAATGGTGCACAACTGGAGGCCGTAGGTTGGACGCCCCCCGCAAGAAACGACGAACCATCGGGAGCTGGCCCAGCGAATCCACCTGAGCGCAGGAGAGGACCGACGACAAGGCCGCCACTTGGCCTCGAAGGGTATTAGGAGAAAGACCCATGTCCAGACCCCGCTGGAGGAACTTCAGCACCTTGGGCAGGGGAATATTAGTGGGCGAAAGGCCCTCCGAGGCGCACCAGGAAGAAAAGGACTTACAGGTGGACACATATATGCGTTCGGTGGAAGGGCGACGCGAAGCCTGTATCGTTAAGATTACGTCCGGGTCGTAATCCTGCCGCCTTAGAGCACCCCACTCAACCGCCAGGCGGTTAGTCGGAACCACTGGGGATCCGGGTGCGTCAGCGGTCCCTGAGTGAGCGATGTCTCCGTGGCGGGAATCGTCCACGGCGGCTCCATGGACAGAGACTTCAGGTCCGCGAACCAGGGCCTCCTTGGCCAATGAGGCGCCAAAAGGATGACCTCTGCCCGATGCTCTAGGACCTTCCTGATGACCTGCGGCCAGATTGCCAGTGGCGGGAAGGCATAGAGGAGGCCCGGTGGCCACTGCGTCCGGAGCGCATTCACTCCTTCCGCTCCCGGGGAAGGAAACCGAGAGAAGAACCTCGGGACCTGCCTGTTCTCCGGGGTGGCGAACAAGTCCAACTGCAGGAGACCGAAGCGGCTCACAATGGACCGGAAGAGGGCGGGGTGCAGGCGCCACTCTGCATGATCGGCTCAGCCAGTCCGCCTGGGTATTGGAAACCCCAGAGATGTGGTCCGCAGATAGGGAGAGGAGATGACGCTCCGCCCACAGGCCGAGTTTGAGAGCCTCCATCATGAGGGTGCGCGACCGGGTGCCCCCCTGCCTGTTGACATGAGCCTTGGCCGTCGTGTTGTCCGTGAGGACTAGTACGTGACGGCCCGCCAAGGAGACTCTGAAATTCTTGAGGGCCAAGAAGACCGCCCGAAGCTCCAGTAAGTTGATGGAAGCCGTCGATTCCAGTTGAGACCAACGACCCTGAGCCAGCCGGCCATCGGAGTGGGTGCCCCAGCCGGACAGGCTGGCGTCCGTCGTCACAACCACCCTGGGGGGCTCGCGGAACAGGCACCCCCGAGCAAGAGCCGGAGACCGCCACCACGTGAGGGACCGGAGGACTGCTGAAGGGACCAGGACCTGGAACAGTGAGGTGCTGCGGCCCATTTTCTGGAAAGGTAAGAGGAACCATTGAAGACCTAGAGTGTAGGCGTGCCCAAGGGGGTGATAGAAATACAGGATATCATCTTCTTCAGGAGAGTGGACAGGAGGGCCAGAGGAGCCCTGCGATCCCGCTGTATCTGGGAAACTAACTGTTTAATGCTATCCCGCCTCTCCTGGGAGAGTAAAACCCTACACTCCAAGGTATCGACAATGGCTCCCAGGTGAGGAAGGGTAGTGGCAGGATCAAGGTGGCTTTTCTCCAAGTTGATGGAGAAACCATGCAGTTCTAGCGTGGAGATCGCTACCTGGAGATGGTGCCTCGCAAGGTGTTCAGAGGACGCCTGGACTAAAATATCGTCCAGGTAGCATTGGATTCTCACTGGCAAGGACCTGAGGTGGGCGGCCACTGCGGCCAGGAGCTTAGTAAAGACCCTAGGGGCCGAGGAAAGGCCAAAGGGAAGGGCCCTATACTGGAAGTGCCTACCTGCATAGCAGAACCGAAGGTACTGCCGATGGTCATGGCTGATTGGTACATGCAGGTAGGCCTCCGTTAGGTCAAGGGATGCTAGGAAGTTGCCCCTCCGGATGCCCCCTAGGATAGACTGCAGGGAATGCATCTTGAACCGCCTATACTTAACAAAGAGGTTCAGACACTTGAGGTCCAGAATCGCTCTGTATCCCCCCGAGGCTTTGGGAACGACAAACAGAATGGAGTAGTGTCCCTGCCCTTGCTGGTCCACGGGGACCTGCTGGATGGCACAAATGTCCAGCAGGTGCTGGACCGCCTCGTCCATAAGTGCCTTCTTGGAAGGCACCCTGGAAGTGGGACATCGAACGAAAAACCTCGGAGGGAGGGAGAGGAACTCTAGCCTGAGGCCCAAGGAGATGGTATCCAGGAACCACCTATCCTGAGTGGTCTGTTCCCAAGTCTGAAAGAAATGGGACAGACGGCCCCCAATAGGATGAGAAGCGAGAGGGCTAACGGAGGCGCCTGAAGGGTTGACCCCCCCCCTGCCACGAGCGGGGCGTTTAAACTGCCTCCCCCTCCCGGACCTGTCGAACTGCTGCTGCTGTCGATATCCGGACTGACCTGAGGCCCGGGGGAAGTTGAAGGCCTGGTCCGCGGTCCGAAAGGGCCGCCGTTGATAGGGGGATGACCGGGAATAACCCCTCCTGGAGAGAGGAGGCAATATTTTCCTCTTGTCCCTGGTTTCAACCACAATGGGATCAAGAGCCTGACCAAATAAGGATTGCCCCTGGAACGGAGCCGACGCTAGGCGCCATTTGTGGCGTGCGTCAACTGACCACTGTCGGAGCCAGTGCATACGCCTTGCCACCACGGCTGACGCCATGGCCTTTGAGGCAAAACGAGAAGCGTGGAGGGATGCATCCGCCGTGAATTGTGATGCCGCAAAGACCTTATTGAGGTCTTGGTGGGCCCGCACGTTGGATGACGGGATCTGCTCCTGAAGCAGCCGAAGCCAAATCAGTGAGGACCTGGCGAAGAACGATGCCGAAGATGAGGCCCTGATGGCCCAGGCCGTGGCTTGGTGAGCCCTGATGAGGGCCTGCTCAGTACGCCTGTCCTCGGGGTGGAGCAACTCCTCGGGTTCTCCTGGCAAAGTCGTGGAAGAATGAAGGGCCAGGACCGGCGTGTCCACTTGAGGAACCTCCAGCAGAGAAGCCATCTCAGGAGCAATATTAAAATGCTTGTGGTCCAGGGACGAAGCCGTCGGGGCTGAAGCAGGGGCCCGCCATTGCCGTTGGACGTTGTCGACGAATAGAGGAGAAGCGGGCACTAAGTCCACCTCAGGAGCAACTTCCGTGAACAGCGGGTCAAATTGATGTCCGGAGACGCTCGCCGTAGATGTAGATGGGCAATCCAGACCCACAGCAGAACGAGCCTTATACAGCAGAGATTTAAAGAGGGCCGGTAGGAACAGCGCGGAGGATACTTGCTGCTCCTGGGGCATGTCCTCATCCTCCGACAGGGCGTATTCTCCGCTGTCAAAATCAAGCGCCTCCTCACAGTCCTCGAGGTCAGTCCCCTGGGTGTTGGTCGAGGCTAGCATGGTGGGTGCCTACACCCAGGCGATGCGCACCTGCACGGTGCGAAAAAGGTGTAGCATTGCCCACCGATTGCATGCACGCAGCTATGCCCTGCTGTACTGCCGCCGCCAGCATGGACTGCCAGGAGGCCTGGTCCATTGGAAATTGCGTGGCGGGAGCCCCTGAGACCTGGATAGGAGCTTGTGGCGGGGGCTCAGGCAGATCAGGCTGGTCCCCAGGCTGCTGGTGGATGGTTGGCCTGGGAAGGCCGGAATCCGCCCAGGGGTCCGTGGAGGCCCGGAAGAGGCCTGGGTTATCCAGGGACAAGTCGTTGGTCGATGTACGAGACCCCTGTTCACCTGCCTCATTCCCAGGCGTGGCCCCAACAGGAGCAAATTGCTCCTCTGCCCTGGAACAAAGCTGTTGCAGAACTTTGTCGCGACGGTGTTCCGCTCGCTCTGTGGCCCTGGAAGCACGGTCAGAGCGTGAAATAGAGGCCTCACCATGCCAGGTGGAGACGGACATAACATCCTCCTCTGGAATGGGCCTGTCCATCTTATGATGTTGTTTGTCCCCGGCTTTTTCCGCCTGGCGTTGCGCCATACCTGTCTAGGAAGGTCAGAAACGATTGCCAACTGACCTCCTCGGGTGGTGGGCCAATCAGAGGGCCGCACTAACACTGCGCAGTCCAAGGCCCTTGAGAGAGGCTGTACAAAATGGCCGATGTGCCTGAAACAGACAAAATGGCCGCCTTGCTGGGCCCGGTAAAATGGAGGCCTTTTCGCTAGGCCCGAAGCCAGCCACATGGAAGAGTGTAGTGTGGAAGGCCCCAGTCGAGCTTGAAAGGCCAGAAGTACGGCTGCCGGAGACGCAGGGCTCAGAGCCGCTCCTGGGCAGACCACAGGGCCACGCGAGCCGAGGCTCTAGCATTCTTGCCGGCCTGAAAATGGTGCTCGTCCGAAAATCCGGGGCCGCGCGAGCCGAAGCTCTAGCGCTCTGATAACGTTCGAATATGGGAGGGGGAATTCCCAGCCTCCCGGCCCGATGAAATCAAAGCTGCGGCAGACCCCCAATGAAGCCGATCACCAGGCTTAGGGCTGAGGGGGAAAACTGCCGATTCACACGAGCCGAGGCTCTAGCGCGGGAGGCCTGGAGGCCACGCTACGCGAGCCGAAGCTCGAGCGCAGCGAACAGCTATAGAGCGCGCCGTGGCGGGGATGAAAGCAAAGCCGCCCTGTAGCCGCGGCACAGCTGATTACGTGGCAATCGGCTTTCGGGCGAAGTCCAGGTGCCGTCCGATGCCGCGGTAGGAGCCCAAGGCTCGACTTCCAGCAAAGGTATCCAAAGGGAAAATCCACTTACGAAGTCAAACAGTCCGTGTCAAAGTCCGATACGAGCAGAAAAAGGCCAGAGCCGTAATCCAGAAGCCAAGTCAAAAACACAAGTCCGAGATCAAGTTAAAGGAGCCAGCAAACAGGAGGGGAGAAAAAAGGTCCACGTCTGTCCTCTCTGAGGACCGAGTTGGATCTGGGTCATAGGAGGGCGGACCCAGCAAAAAGTTACAGACTCAGTCCTCATTCTGAGTGGACGAGGACAACCCATCCTGAATGATGGCTCCTCCCACGTTGGAGAATTACAAACTGCATATAGCAAGATTCACATAGAGCTCAACTGGGGAACAGCAAATTTTATTTTAAAAAAGCATTATGCCCAATTCACAAACAATAAATGTACACTATTGCAGTTTAATATTTTACCATTAGCAGTGGTCTGGGGTAAATACTGCAAAATCCCCTATGCTGAAAGGCTTTGTCCTTGTAAAGATAGGAGCACTGAATCACATCCTGCTTTACTGTCATATTTACTGAGTTAGAATGAGTTACTAATACTTTTTAGCCATTTCCAGGTTGGACAAGATTCTACATGCAGGTTTTTTTGGTGGATAAAGATCCCAAGATAACTCTTGCTGTTGCAAAGTGTATATTTGCAGCCTGTAGAATGTATGTGTTGCTGATGGTAATAGACTAAGAACTATTATAGGCCTTTTTACCATGCATGCTACATTGTACTTTGTAATATACAACACATTTTCTTTCATGCCAGGTGTGTCCAACCTGTGGCCCCTGGACAGCTAGTAATGCCGCCCCACAAGATTGGAAAAAAAATTAAAAATAAAGGAAGCTTGTTATTTATATACATTAACTATATTATACTTAGACTTCAGCAAAGCATTCGATAAAGTAGACCACAACCTACTTCTTCATAAGCTAGAAAAAAGTGGGATAGACAGCTACACGACCAGATGGATTAACAACTGGCTGACTAACCGTACTCAATGAGTAGTTCTCAATGGGTCTAAGTCTACATGGAGAGAAGTAAGCAGTGGGGTACCACAAGGTTCCGTCTTAGGCCCAGTACTCTTTAATATCTTCATAAATGACCTAGACGAGGGAATAGAAGGGGAACTAACCAAATTTGCACATGATACCAAGCTGGCAGGAATAGCTAACACCCCAGAGGACAGGCTCAGGATCCAGACGGATCTTGACAGACTTGAACACTGCGCCCTATCTAATAAAATGAAATTCAATGCAGAGAAAAGTAAAGTCCTACACAAAAAAAAAAAAAAA
>QLTV01000477.1:18819-29928 GCA_003457575.1 Thermophis baileyi
TCTTTCTTTCTTTCTTTCTTTCCTTCCTTCCTTCCTTCCTTCCTTCCTCCCCCCCTCTCTCTTTCTTGTCTCTCTCTTTCTTCTGCAGTAGAAAGCAACCTCCCCCAAGGCAAATATCTTGTGACAGCAGCTATGAGATGTTTCTGCAAAGGCAGAGCCCTGCAGGGCGATCTAAAGAGGGGAGGGGGATGCTGTAGAAAAGGCCGCCTTCCACCTGTGCCGGCTCTGCGGGACTTGGCGCTCCAAAGCAGCCCACTGGCTTCCAAGCCGGTGCCGCGGGCCGAGTTCCCAGAGTGGCGCCGGCGGTCGGCCGGGCCGATCCACAAAGAGAGCAGGCAGGTGGCCGGGTGAGAAGCCAGTGGGCTGCTTCGGAGCCCCAAGCGCCGTGGAGCCAACACGGGTGGAAGGCGGCCTTTTCTGCAGCATCCCCCTCCCCTCTTTGGATCGCCCTGCGGGGGGGGGCTCTGCCTTTGCAGAAACAGGGTGGGCACATGTGCAGCAGCCCAGGGAAGGGTAGCAGCCCTTCTGCCGCCCTTCTCAGCGTCTGCATTTGCACCAAGGGCCGCCCGCCCACCCACTGGCCTGGCTGGGCTGGACGCCGACCTCGGAAGGCAAGCGGGCGTGGGGGACCACTGGGAAGGCCGCGTGGAAGGCCGCCAAGCATGGCAGGGCTGCGGGGAAAGGAGTAGGCTGCTACCTCCCTTCTCCGCCGCCCTGTTCTGACCCGGCTTCCTGATAAACTCACACAGCACAAGTAGCGTCTCAAACCTCTTTTTTAATGATAACGTCTGCTAATTGTCTTCATTAACAGTCGTTCTGAGTTCAAATAAAGTAAAACAAGTCTTTTCTTTGTAACGTCTGCTAATTATTCTCATAATTATTCTTAGACGTGAGTCCAAGAAAAATTCAACAAGGCTGATGAAAAGTCTTTCAGGGAACAGCAGATAACACACACGAACCTTGCTATTCATTGGCAAACTGCCCAGGAACAATGTGCAGGAAAACTTGACGAGGTCAAACAGGAACCAAAGAGAGGCTTGAATTGCAAAGACAAGATCTAGAAATGAACGAAGTTGCTTCCTGCAACTTCCTCATTCGTGTTCATCACTTAAATAGGCTATGGGAGTGGCCAATTATCCCCAAGCTTTACTCCTGAGTAGTCCTTCTTCTCTGGAACCATTCCTGCCTTTTGGCAGCTCTGTGCATGCGCGCATTGAGAACAGGCTCCTCCTGTTCTTCTTCTTCCCTCCTGTCATCCTCTGGAGGTTCTGAAGGCCCTGGCTGAATCCCTGCCTCTGGCACCGAGCCTTCTCTAGACTCCAGGCCTGGCCCAGGTTCCTCCCCAGCCTCCTCGCTGTCCGACTCTGCTGCCAGCTGCACAGACCGCTGGTGAACCACAACACCAGCCTCCTTGCTGTCCGGCTCTGCTGCCAGCTGCACAGTGTGCCACTGGCAGACCACAACATGCCCCGACGTGCTTGCCTACCTTCCACATGGCCTTCCGCTTGCCTGCCTTCGCAAGCTGGCCACGGGGACACTGGGAAGGCCCCGTGGAAGGCAGGAAAGCATGTCAGGGCTGCGGGCCATGGGGAATGGAGTAGAGAAGACAGGCTGGGACATTGGGGGGGGGGGCAAGGGCAGCTAGGTAGGCCACGACTTCGCAGGCTTACCTGGCAGCCAGATCAGGGGCGCAGCGCTTTAGGCAGGCAAGCTGCAGAGCAGAGACTGGTGGGGCAGGGCGAGCGAGCGGCGACTTGTGGACCGGTTTGGGGGCGTGGCCAGCCAGCCGTTGCTAGCGGCTCAGTGAACCACCGGCAGCCACCGCTACCGGTCCGCCCGATCCGGTCCGAACCGGGAGCATTTCACCCCTGGATTAAGGACTGAAGTGTGTGAGTCTGCTCCTAGGGCGAGATCCTGGGAGCAGCTAGTGTGTGTGTGGAGTGGTTTGTAGCCCCCACTCAGAGTGAGAGCCAGGTGAAGGGTTTTGGTTGAGTGGGCCTTCCCTTCCAACTAGCCAGTGAGAGGGATTGGTCTGGGAGGGAGGATAGTGTGTTTGTGGCAGGGGGGGTTGGAGAGAGGGGAGACCCTGGTACTCAGAGCTTGAGCTATAGCACAGTTGGGGCTTCCTCCCTCATCAGTCGCCCCAGGATGTGTGAAAGGACGAATGGGACTGACTGGAGGGGGATGGCAGAGCCTTTCACTCTTCAAGGAAGGGGGTCAGTGGGGAGGGAGAATGATTGCCTTGTGGGATGTAGGGCAGGACAATGCTGTCAGCTCCAGTGTGCCAGCCGGCCCGGAGCTGCCATTCAGCCGGGCCGCTGTCTCCCTGAAGCCGCCGGCCAGCCGCCATGCCGAAAACACCGCCCGACTAAACACACGATGCCCCACCCATCTAGAAGCTGCCCATCTCACCACCAAGCCGATGCTGACCTCCCAGGGTGGCGGAGACGCGGGGGAGACATCGGGGATCACCGGGACGGGCCTGGCAGCTGGGAACTTGCTAGGAGCATGCCGGGCGGCCGACAAACAGCTGAGAGGCGGCCGCTCAGCAATGACATTGTCAGCGGAGCCGTGGTGGCTGCTGGAAGGCAGCCTGTAGCTCTCGGGACATCCTGGCTCTCCCTCATGAGTGGCAAGAACGGGGACCAGCCGGTGGAACAGGGACATGGCCACTGAGCTAACCGGCATTGCCAGCCTGTTGTAGGAAGAGGCTGGGCTAGGCGGACTTAGATGATAGGCGGATGGTGGTTTCCTTGCACTTCTGGGTCACATGGGTGGGAGCTGCCTGCGTGAGTGGGTGGGGTGGTGATTAGTGGTTAAAAGGTGGCAGGTAGCCCTAACAAGAACTTCATTTTGATGGTGATTGTCAGTTCGTACCAGAAGGGAAGTAAATTGAGATTTGACAAACCAGGTTTGTGTTTGGAATCTTTCCTACCTTTTTGGAACCTGAAAAATGCATTACAGTGCTGATGGACATGGGATGCTATGGGAGCCAGGGGGAAGGCCATTACAGGGGAAGATGCCCCTGATGTGTACTATTGGTGGCATGTTCCGGCCCCCTGAGCTCATCCCCAGTTCCTGGACAGCACACCCTTGGAGGCTCTGAGGTTTGGCTGCTGCTGCTGAATGGCAAGTGGGTTAATAATAAGCTCCCCTTATTCAAGATCTTATTGAGGAGAAGTTGACCTGGCATGCATCACCAAGACCTGGCTGACTCCATAAGTGGGGGTTCACCTCTTGGAGATGTGCCAAGCTGGGTTTCAGGTTTGGCACCATCTGAGACCCCGGAGCAGTGGAGGTGGGGTGGCAGTGGTTATCAGAGTCTATTTTGGCCTTCAGGGGCCTTGCTCCACAGGTTTCTGGTTGTGAGTCTCTGTTTCTGAAGCTGGGCTCACGGGATCAGTTGGGATTGCTGCTACCGTGTTTCTCCAAAAAGACGACCCACCTTGAAAAGAAGCTCTATCATGTTTTTGAGCGCATGTGATCAAATTAAGCCCCACCCACAAAATTAGCCCTAATTAAGACCCCGCCCACCCAGGGTGCAGGGGGTGGGGCGAGGCACACAGGTAAAAAATAAGATAGGGTGGGGCTGGGGGGAGTGGAGCTGCCCTACTTACCAGGCCTTGCACACCCTGACACCTGCCTCGCCTTCTTCTGCGGCTGCTTGCCGCCACTCACACGCATCACCCTGGCCTCCGTTTCGCCTTCAGATGCCTGCTGGAAGGCATCTGCAGCCGATCTATTAACAGCTGCAGAGGGCTTTCTGGAAGGCATCTGCAGCCGATAACAGAACTCCGGATATGCATGCGAGTAGCGGCAAGCGGCCGCAGAAGAAGTGGGCCAGCAGCCGGCTCCTGCTGGGCAGAGCTGTCAGTGCCACCACCACGAGGTGAGTCAATAATTAGAACCCTCCAAAAAGAAGGCCTAGCCATTTTTTCAGGGGTCAAAAGATAATAAGACCCGGCCTTCTTTTTGGAGAAACACGGTAGTATATCAGCCTCCCTGCTGTATAGCAACCTCCCTGCCTGAGCTGCTGGTGGCCATCTCAGGGCTGGCAGTGGAGTGTCCCATATTTATGGTTCTGGAGGACTTCAATCTGCCCTCCCTGGGTTTGGCCTTGAAAGGTCCAGGAATTCATGACCACCATGGCAGCCATGGGCCTATACCTGATTATTACAGGTCTGACTCGGCACAGTAGTCACATGCCAGATTTGATTTTCTTGTTGGAGCAATGGCAACATGACCTGGTGGGGGATTTAAGATTATCTCCCTTTTCATGGTCAGATCACGCCCTGGTGTCCTTGACAGTCTCTTATGCTGCCCCCCTCCACAGGGAGGCCAGATCCATTTGGTTGGTCCACCCAAGTGACTGATGGACCCTAACAGGTTCCAGAGGGAACTGGGGTATATCCTGGAGGTGTTGCTGTACGGACCTGCCAAAGCCTTGGTGACAGCCTGGACTCTAAGGGCAGCTGTGGCTTTGGACAGAATCGCGGCTGTGCAGCCTCTCTTGACCCATCGTTCCTGACACTCCCCGTGGTTCATGGAGGAGGTTTTGAAAAGGGTCAAGAGATGCCTAGAGTTGGGGGAAAAAAATTGGAACTTTGATCTTATATATGTTGATGGCAGCAAGACTACTGTATGCACAAAAATAGAAGGACATTTCGATTCCCACCATGGACGAATGGCTACAGAAGCTGATGGAGTTGGTAGAGATGGCTAAATTGACCATTTTGATCAACGAAAAGAATATAAGTACTTTTGTTTCTACATGGAGAACTTCTGGACTTTGTGCTTGAGGTGGGGAAAAAATGAAACTTTGATTTTGGGTTTTACTGATTAGATTGATTTGTTGGTATAGAAATGGCTAGTTTATACTATTATGGAAAAGTAAAAAGTTGAGGTTCAATGCTGATGCTTTATTCTACTGCAACAGAAGGAGTCAGAAGTCAACGCTTTTTTTCTTTTCCCCTTCCCCTCCTCAGTTTTCTTTCCCCTTCCCCTTCCCACTGTGTCCTACTATTTGCTTTTGTATTTTATTCTATAATCTAATAAAATGTTATAAAAAATGAAAAAAAGGATGCCTAGAGTGCTGCTGGAGGAAGACAAAGGATGAATCCAACCAGACGTGACTTAGAGCTGCTATTAAGGCCTATCTCATGGCGGTAAGAGAGGTGAAACAGCATTATTTCTCCGTTCTTATTGCATCCTCACAGTGTTGCCCGGTGGCCCTGTTCCAGATCACCCAATCCCGCCTGGGTCAGAGGGGCTTGGGTGATCATCTTTAGGGCTGTGCAGAGGAGTTTGTTCAGCACCTGACAGACAAAGTCACTTGGATTCATTCCCAGTTGGATCCCATGCATGGAACTGGTCCATGTGAGATGCCTGGGGAGAGGTCTTGCCCAATTATCTTGGAAGGGTTTGACCCTGTTGGACATGAGGAAGTGGACAGGGTCCTCTATGCAGTTAGTGCCACCACCTGTCAGATCCTTGTCCCTCCTGGATGGTGAAAACCTCCAGGACAGTGACTAGTGGGTGGGTTCAGGCAGTGATTAACATGTCACTGGAGGAGGGGACATTTGTGGGGGATATTAGGGAGGCCCTCATTTGCCCCCTCTTTAAAAAAAACCAACACTGGATCCCACCTGCTTGGACAAATTTCATCCAGTTTCCAACCTCCCCTTTTTAGGGAAGGTTGTGGAAAAGGCGGTGGCCTGGCAATTTCAGAGGGCCCTCGATGAAATGGATTATCTGGACCCCTTCCAGTCAGGATTCAGGTCCAGTTATGGGATGGAAACTGCATTGGTTGTGCTTGTTCATGATATTTGGTGAGAGCAGGATGGGGGTAGTGCAACCATCCTCGCTCTCTTTGACCTCTCAGTGGCCTTCGATACCATCAACCATGGTATCCTTTTGGGCTGGCTACAGCGGTTGGGGCTGGGAGGCACAGGTTTGGCTCCTTTCTCCAAGGCTGGTCCCAATTGGTGTTAATAGGGAGTGAGAGGTCCAGCTCTCGACTGCTATCTTGTGGCATGCCACAAGGCTCGGTACTCTCTCCACTCCTTTTTAACATCTACATGAAGCTGCTGGGTGAGATCATCCGTCACCATGGGTTGAGGTATCTGCAGTACGCTGATGATATCCAACTCTATATTTCCACTCCTGGTGACCCAAATGATGCTGTTACTGCCCTCTTGTGGTGCCTGGAGGCTTTGGAGGCCTGGGTAGGGGACAACAGGCTTCGACTTAACCCTAGCAAGACCGAATGGCTTTGGGTGCAAGGGGCCCCAAGATCCAGAACTTTGTCATCTCTAATTCTGGATGGGGTTGCACTACCACAGATAGCAATAGCAATAGCACTTAGACTTATATACCGCTTCATAGTGCTTTACAGCCCTCTCTAAGCGGTTTACAGAGTTAGCATATTGCCCCCAACAATCTGGGTCCTCATTTTACCCACCTCAGAAGGATGGAAGGCTGAGTCAACCTTGAGCCGGTAAGATTTGAACCACCGAACTGCAGCTAGCAGTCAGCTGAAGTAGCCTGCAGTGCTGCACTCTAACCACTGCGCCACCTCGGCTCAGATGGATCTGGTCTGCAACTTGGGACTTGGGCAGGGGTGAAATGTGAAATTTTTCCCTACCGGCTCTGTGGGTGTGGCTTGGTGGGGGGGTCATGTGACTGGGTGGGCGTGGCGAACTTGACGTCACTCACGTCACTCACTGTTAGATCCAGGAGCTGCACATTCTGAAGCACATTTTGCCCTTCTGAAGCCCCCAACGCTTTGAGTTTCCCTCCGCCATCTGGCTTGACTGCCCAAGCGAAACTCGGAGCCTTCTCTTTCCCCGCTCTCCATCCCGAGCCTTCTCTTGCCCCACTCTCCATCCCGGAGGGCCCCGCATCCCCCCTGCCAATCCTCCGTACAAACCGCCCGCCCCGTTTCTGCAAAGGCAGAGCCCCACCCCCTGCAGGGCGATCCAAAGAAGGGAGGGGGATGCTGTAGAAAAGGCAGCCTTCCACCCGTGCCGGCTCAAAACACTAGACAGCGTCGCAACGATTTTTCATTTAAAAGGAAAAAAAGGGGGGAGCTGTACTTTGGCTGGTAGACACCCCCCCCGCCGCAGTCCTCTTGCAGAAAATGGCTGTTCCCTGAGCTAAGAAGGCAAGAAGGTGTGGCTCGGCTCACCCAATTCCTAGGACTACCCCGAATGGTCCCAATTCAGTGCAGAGAGGGCGGCTCCCCCTCGCAATCCCCCTTTCCCTCGGCGCTTTCACTTCCTGTGGCCCGCCGGCCTGAAAGCTGGGTCGGACCACTATAAGGCCACTTCCCCGCTTCTCAGCGGCGGCTGCTGTGCCGGCGACCGCAGGACCCTCCACCTCCTCCTCCTTCCCCAACTTCTCCCTCAGCTTTCTTCCTTCTCCCACCACGAAATGAAAGCGAACAGTGGCGGGGTTACTTCGGGCAGGCGGACATCTGCAGCCAGGCGGGTAGGGAGGGTGGCGAGAGCGGCGGCAGCAGCCCCTTCCATGAGCGGCAAAGGCGGGCAAGGTGGCCCCGACGCACTTGTTTCTGGGGAGGCGCGGCGATCGCTTGGCCAGGGCGGCCTCAGCGGTGGCTGTATCGGCCACTCCACCCGCGCCATGTCCTGCTCTGGCCAGCTTCACAACTACAAGTGGGGCGACATGGCGAAGATGAAGGGCTACCCGCACACCTGGGTAAGCGCCGCCGCCCAGGCTGAAGGGAAAGCTCCGCGGCGGTGCAGCTGGGCCTGCCCTGGCCCTCTCCCCATGTGGGGGGCTGCTGCCCCGCCGGCCGCCAGCAGCTTCTGCCCCTCTCACTCCGCTTCTTCGCCAGCGGGAAGCGCCGCCGCGGCTGATCCTCCTTCCCCCAGAGCCCCGGACTCCGCAAGCTGAATTCCCGGAGTGGCGCTGGCAGTCAAAGAGCAGGCAGGTGGCCGGGCGGGAAGCCAGTGGGCTGATTCGGATCCCCAAGCCTAGCGGAGCCGGCATGGGAGACACACCGCCCCGACATGCTTTCCTGCCTTCCACATGGTGTTCCGCTTGCCTGCCTTCACAAGCTGGCTACAGGGAAATCGGGAAGGCCACGTGGAAGGCAAGAAAGCATGTCAGGGCTGCAGGGAAGGGAGTAGGCTGCTACCTTCCTCCCCCGCTGCCCCGACATGTCCTTCCCCGCCGCCCCGACATGCTTTCCTGCCTTCCACGTGGCCTTCCGCTTCTTCCTCCCCCCCCACCGCCAGCGTTGGCCTTACCTTCTGCTGCTGCTGCTATGGGGCTGAGTCTGAGAGCGGCAGGAAACGGCAAGCGGAAAAGGCCCAAAAGGCCGGAAACGGCAAGTGGATGTCCCAGGGCTGCTGCACATGCGCACCGCATCTCCCGCAGCCCTCTTCCGGTGCGGATTCGCGTCCTACCGCATGTGCAGTCCCAGGACATCAGCTTGCAGGGCAAGCGAGCGGCGACCACCGGACTGGTTCAGGGGCGTGGCCAGCCAGCCATCACTGGCGGCTCGGCGAACCACTGGTGGCCATCGCTACCGGTCCGCCCGAACTGGTCCGAACTAGGAGCATTTCACCCCTGGACTTGGGACTCCTGGACTTGGGACTCCTGCTCGAAGAGCAAGTGGCAGTCGTGGCTAGGACAGCCTTTGTGCAACTTCGGGTTGTTTGCCAGTTGCAGCCTTTCCTGGATCAGGAGTCCCTGCATTCAGTCATTCAGGCCCTAGTCATCTCATGATTGGACTATTACAATGCACTCTACATGGGGCTACCCTTGAAGAGCATTTGGAAGCTATAGCTGGTGCAGTGTGGCAATGCAGGCAGTTCTTGGGGCCCCAAGAATGGCCCGTGTAACACCACTGCTCCGTGAGCTGCATTGGCTGCTAGTCTGCTTCCAGGTGCAATTCAAGGTGTTGGTAATCACCTTTAAAGCCCTTCATGGCATGGGGATACTTGAGGGACTGTCTCATCCCCCATGCCTTGTCATGCCCCCGTCGGAGTCTGAATCTGCGGGGGAAGATGAGCTGGAACAAGAACTGACAGAGATGGAGAGGCTGGCTCCGTTGGCCTTGGAGGAAACTGGGGAAGGGCAGAGTCAGTCCAGGCAAGGCTTTTCTGAATTAGTAAGGCCTGCAGACAGGGAGAGCTCAGGAGAAGAGCAAGGACTACCCCCTCCTGATCCAAGAGCAAGGAGGGAAGAGAGACGGCGAGATCAATGCAGATTGAGCCAGCTACGAGGGAGGAGAGTGCCCCGCCCCCTTTCACAAGGCACACCTGGGGACTGAGATGTAAGGAGGTGCCGGTAGGAGGGGCATTTGTCGGGAACAAGCATTGAATCTGTGGAGCTTCATGTGCACTTGCCAAAGCCTGGAGATTGCTGTACTCTGTCTTGTGGGGCTTTCCAGTTTGCCTGCTTCGCTGAACTTCTTGCTCTGGTTGCTGTTTAGCTAACCTGGCTTATTGGACTGCTGGCCCTGGTTGCTGTTTGATTAACCTGGCTTATTGGACTGCTGGCCCTGGTTGCTGTTTGGTTAACCTGGCTTACTGGACTACTTGCAACCAGAGGCTTCTGAAGGTGCGTGTGAGAGCTTTGCTCCAGGACTTGTAGTGAATGTGGGAACATTTGGGGGCACAGTTGGAGCAAAAAAGGGGAGTTAGACCTGTTCTCTGGTTGTGATGCTTTCGTGCCATGCCCTGGGTCATCACAAAGGCCTTCCATCTGTCAGCGTTCCAATAAACACCCCCAACAAAACAAGACTCCGAGGCTAGAAGTTCCTCAAAGTTCCAATTTATTAGAGATGCCATGTTGGCAACATCTGGGAAAACCCGAATCTGAAAGCTTCCAGGTTTTCTCCACCCACATGAAAGTTCAAGTCCTTGCCCAGCACCCACATGTCCATCATCCGATCCAATCAGGCACCATGCAATACTGAAGATGCCGCCCCTTCACTTCCTTGCAGCTGCCAGGCACAACGGCCTTGACTTTCTGGAAAGAATGTTATTTAGACTACTACATATCACCTACTCCATATAATCCCCCCTCCTATTTTCCCACAGTCGAAAATGTGGCAGGCCTGAATACAAAAAGGTAAAAAATGGATTCCAGGCATGACACTAGTTCTCCTTTAACCATTAGTCTCCAGACCCCTTATCATCTTTGTTGATCTTCTCTGCACATATAGTAGATCCTAGATTTGCTCATATCTAAGTAGGGCTATGAAATGTGTTTGAGGTTCTGTACAGTTGCAGTCAATTATTCTTAACAATTATTAATAATAATAATAATAATAATACAAGTATCACATTAACCACCTCTCCTCCCTCCTGGAGGACTCTTAGGCTTATCAGGGAATTTATCATGAAACTGCTTGACTAAGGCGTCTGCACGAATATCCCAGCTTTTCACCCAAGTAGCTTCAGACAAGGGGTATCCCTTCCAATGCACTAAATATTGCAAACGTCCTCTTTGCAGTCTGGAGTCCAAAATTTTTTTTCACCTCATAATGAGTCTCACCCTGCACCACAATAGGTTTTGGGGGGGCAGCAGGTTGAGGTCTCAATCTAGATCCTACAGCAGGCTTTAACAGGCTGCAATGGAAAACAGGATGAATTTTCCCCAGTATGCGGGGAAGATTTAATTGGACGGTTACTGGGTTAATCACTTTCACTATGGGGAAGGGACCTAAGTATTTCGGCCCTAACTTTTTACTCTTCAGACTCAAGCGTATATATTTGGTGGAAAGGTACACGCGATCTCCCTGTTGTGGCCCGCCAGCGTCCCGTGGACAAGGGGATCCTCATGGATCCCGAGGACGATGAGGCGGTTGTGGCATGGTACCATCGGCCCGTGCACCTGGCGCCCGAGTCAGAGAGCGAGGAGGACGATGAGGCGGTTGTGGCGAGGTCCCATCGGCCCGTGTACCTGGCACCCAAGTCAGAGAGCGAAGTGGCTGAGAGTCAAGCAGGGCCTTCTGTACCTCCTGAGGAGCCCATCAGGGCCGAAGAAGAAGAGGAGGAGCCTCTTCTTCTCAATGCTCGGGCACGCAGGGCTGCTAGAAGGCAAGAGTGGCTACTCAGGAGGAGGTCTCCTCGGGAG
>QLTV01000478.1:9876-42173 GCA_003457575.1 Thermophis baileyi
CTCCCCCGTGGGCCCGCCAGCCGGCACTGTTTAGCTGACGGGACCTGGAGGAGCCCAACCCTGTGGGATCTTACCGGTCGCTGGGAGCTATGTGGCAGAAGGCGGTCTCGAAGATAACCTGGCCCTGAGCCATATAGGGCTTTAAAGGTAATAACCAACACCTTGAATTGTGCCCGGAGACCAATAGGCAGCCAGTGCAGCTCGCGGAGTATAGGTGTAATATGGGTGTACCTAGGTGCACCCACGACAGCTCGCGCAGCCGCATTCTTGACCAATTGTAGTCTCCGAACACTCTTTAAGGGTAGCCCCATGTAGAGCGCGTTACTTGACAAGCTGGGGGTAAAATAATACTCCTGTTGATTGATGAGGGGCCTATTTCCCAGGCTTCAATCACTTCCCTGGCTGTTTTTGTGCCTGCTCATGCAACAATCTTAGTAGCTGCAAAATTGAATGTATGTCCTTGTTTATTGCAATGTGAGGTCTCCTCGTCTGAACGCTCACTTGTGTTTTTGCAATCTGGTAGTTAGCTTCCTCCCTGTCTGTCCTACATAGTCACAGGGGAAATCCATGTAGGGGATCCAGTAGATTACATTGGAAGTATCTCTCACCTCCAAGGCCCCTCATCAATCACAGATCTGTTGCTTAATTTGTTAAGTTCGTATATTCCAGATGTTTGGCCAAAACTTGGGATGAAGTAAAGACTTTGCTTTCATTTTGAAAAGTTACTGCAAGTGGAAGGGAATATTAACAATTGATGACTGGCCGTTCTCATTAGTATAGCAAAGCAGATGACAAAGGCAGTGTGTTACAGGCATGACTGAAGCAAACCCCTGTGTTTCGGAAACATGGGAGAAATGAAGGGCTTTTGTTATTATTTTTTCCTTATCCAACTTTGCTATCAAAATTATGACCCAATCTCATATTAATATTTACTTTTCTCTGACCAACTCATGCTCTGGACATGGTGTGAAGAAGTCATTTTCTCTTTGAGATGGGTTAGTTTTTGATACTCTAATCTTTGAAAGAGACTGTAAAGTTGTTCTGTCATTAGACAGATTTTGTCATAAAACAAAATACGGTACATTCAGACTATAGTTCAAGAAGACATTTTAAGGGCACCTAGTCTGAAATCCTGTACTGAATGGCCTACCAAAGATCCAAATAGTACTTAGTAGATAGAATCTACCTATTCCCTGAGTTTTTGTCTCCTTAATAACTACATGACAGGTGGAAACTTAAGATATCAAGCATTCTCTTAAGATCCAAACTCACCCAAATTCATGTTTGAAACTTCATAATGCTTAGATGAGAAGGCATGAAAGAAAGTAAGTCCTGTTACTCAATACTATACCTGTTGGTGCCGATTGTCTTTCCTTCATAGATTTGAAGGGCTTGTTCCAAGTAGCTTTTAAAGATCCTGAAAGGAATCTCCAAGTGATGCTTGGCCTAACGCTATTCTAGGAAGAACTTACTCTATTTTCACACATGAGGTTTAAATAGGCATTAGCAACATGGTTATTTTGCCAGGTTGCAGCCTGGAGACTGAGTTTCAAATCCCTGATAAAGTGGCTGACAAAGCAGTTGCAGCTTCTTTTGTTTATACTGTCTGGGCCCTTTGATTAGCCCCATCCCCTGGGTGTATATATGAATGTATGTACGGCATATCTGGAGTCCTGTTTCAGACAGCAGGAGTGGGTGGAAGGCAAATGAGCAAAGCAAGGAAGGAAATAGGAGAGAAACTGCAGCTGTTTCACACTCAGAGAGACACCAATTTTACTGGGAATTCCAAAAATATAATGTGAATCTTTGGGTGGCCACCCAACAACCTTATTGTTTGCATTTGCTATATCTGTAATACATATGTAGCAGTGACATTGGACTCAACTGTATTAAAGTTTTTAAAATGATTTTTTTACCCCTATCTCATTTTTCTACATATGCACACTAATATAAACAAGATGCTGAAACTTGGAATATCTTGTCTAGAATATTTTTCCTCATTAAAGTTGTTTTAATTCTTTTGTATAGTTGAGGAAAAATTAGACAAATAATGTCTGATGTATTATGGTAATACTCCATATTCAACTCATATTCGAAAAAGAGGGTTCTAAAAAGTTTTAAAGTCAATTTATTAGCATAGGGATAGTTAGGATTATCAAATTGGAACTATTGCTTTGTAACATTTGCATATTGAAGTATGTCACCACATAGAGGAACTTTATATGCACTGGCAATTTACACCGAGGTAACTATAGCTATGGCTTTGATCATGGCTTCCATTTTTCAATCTTTTGTAGTTTCAGTAAAGGCTGCAGCTGTGCCCTGCATAAGCAGCTGGTTCATAGCAAGACACAACTGATTTGAGGAAATAAGTTCTGCTTGTTTGTTAGACAAGCAGCCCCTAATAAAAATTGGCAGTACATAGCGAATAATAAATTCCACCTGCAAAAGTTAGTTTAGAATTTGAGCTCTGTTCATTCTTTAAGTGTACAGGCAATCAAATGTGACATCAGATGGAATGATGAACAATTTTATTCCTCTACTAGTTATATTTAGGGCTTTGCCTCAAACTATTCTCTTACAACAGAGGTCTTCAAACTTGGCAACTTTAAGACTTGTGGACTTCAACTCCCAGAATTCTCCAGCCAGCATAGCTGGCTGGAGAATTCTGGGAGTTGAAGTCCACAAGTCTTAAAGTTGCCAAGTTTGGGGACCCCTGTCTTACAAGATATTGTGCATTTGTGGGCATGTGTAATGTAATGGCTAAGGTATTAGACTTGGACTGGGAGAGGGAGATGTCCATGTAATTCAGTGCTTCTCAATTATTTTCTGTTACACCCCCCCTAGGAAGAAGTAAACATTTCGTGCCCCCCAACTCTCCACTGCGACTGTAAATAGTATCATTTGTGCATTTAACTGGAGTGGGTGGGGTGGAGGGGTTAATTTTCATGGGGGCAGAAGAGGGACTTGGCACTGAAGGCTCCACTCCCGAGACGCCCCCGTCTTCCTACCTATAGCCGTAGGCGTTGAAAGCCTGGCTTTATTGCAGCAAGGGCCGATAGAGACGCAGCACTTCAGTCCTCTGGACGCTGCCATCTCATAAACACATTGCCGGGCTTCCTGGCAAGCCCCCTGCACCTTTGCTGCCTCAGTCAGAGCCTGATTCCTGAAGCAGCCCTGGGAAGTGTGGAGATCGGGACTTGGTTGGCGAAGCAGGCACTGCAGAGGAGGCGTAAGACAATCGGGGAGAAAAGCATTTTCAGGCGGCAGCATTGGCCGCATGCCCCGTTTTTGGAATAAAAAAAGCATGTTCCCCAGGGTCACACGCCCCCCCTGGCATCGCTCTGAGCCCCCCCCAGGGGGGCACGCCCCTCTATTTGAGAAGGACTGATGTAATTCAAGAGGCAACTTTGTACCAGATGGTTAAAAGGTACTTTTTGTTATGGGAGAAAAGATGGGAATAAGAGGATCTGGCCACAATGATTAATGTCCTTATAACCATTCAGTTGGACTTTTTGCATGCATTTCATAGAGGGTCACCTCTGAAAACCACCTGGAAACCACAGTTGGTTCAAACTGCACTTCAGATAGTCCCTGACTTATGACCACAATTGGGACCGAAACTTCATCACTAAACAATGTGGTGTTAAGTGAGTTGTGATCAATCTTTTTTTGCTATCATATATATAAGTGAAACACCATGGTCATTAAGCAAATTGCATGGTTGTAAAGTGAATCCGGCTTCCCCCATTAATTTTGCTTGTCAGAAGCCCTCTAGGAAGGTTGCAAATGGTGATCATTTGAACCCAGGATGCTGTAACCATCATAAATAGATCCTGGTTGCCAATTGTGCAAATTTTGATCATGTGACCAATTGAAAGTCATTTTTTTTCAGCCCTATTGTAGCTTTGAATAGTCATTAAACAAATGGGCATAAGTTGAGGATTACCTGTAACATGCCTGTTGACTACTCTTGTTACCAAAATCATGTTAAACTTATCTTGGCTGTTGGTGGGTTTCCAGTGGGTAAGTCAACGTGCTTATTTTAATGTGCAAATCCTTCAATGGCTTGGTACCCACCAGAGTACTTACTCCAATTCAGATTGGTCCATCCAAAGCAGTCCTCCCAAAAGAAGCTTCTGGTGTTCTCCATTTTCATGAAGAGATGCACTGAAGCCAGAAAAAGTGAGGTTAAAGGAGAGAACTGCTCAGCAGAGGAAATGTTAAGCAAACTCTCCCACCTGCCAATTCTCCCCTGCAACTTCTCTGACTGGCTTCTATTTTGTGTACAGATGACTCATAACATGTATTTCTACCTTAGCTAGTGCCTCTATACTTTCTCAACCATTTGCCCCTCTGGGATGTACAGTGGACAAAACAGATGATATTCTTGTTGGAAGGCCAGAATTCAGCAAACATTCTAATTGGAATTTTATCATAAGGTGATCTCAGCCACTCATAAGCAGCCTGTCGGTTGCATTGATTGGCTACATAAGAAATCCTCTCTAAGAAAACCCAGAAGCTGATCTTTTCCCCTTTCACAACACTACCATTTTGTCTTTCTTTTCCGAGTGTACTCTTTCTGTTGAATATACAGCCTGTAATTTCCCTGTCAGATCCTAGCCAGCAGGTCAGTGTTGTGACTGACTGTGTATGAGGATAGCTCCCTTAAGAGTAATTACATTAAATTCCCTTTTGAAGGACAGCTTTCTCTGGATATGATATAAGAAACTTGCTTTTTCCTTTCACTTAGATACATACATTTGGCATCTGTCACTAGAAATTCAGCAGCCATAGGCTTATATCCATTTCAAGTTCAAGGTAAGTCTTAGCGAAGGAGGTTATAAAAATATTGTAGACTGTCCGCTAATTGTGTAACACCGACAGACTAATTGGAATGGGGAAAATGGAACCTGAAGCAGGGAAAAGGGATGCTGGCAACTTAAGGGATTTTCCAAGTTCAAGCGTATGAAGACTGAAAATGTTGGCCTTGGAGATGGTAAAAAGAAAGGGCTTTATTCAGAATCCCTGCAAGCAAGAGTTTGTAAGATGAAATCATGCTCAGTTCATAATCTAAAGTAGATGTTACTTTAATTGCTGAAATTAATTTCCTTTGGATAAACTCACATTGTTGAATTAAGGTCTCTGTTTTTAATACAAAAGGGGAAAAAAAAGATTTTTAATGAAATAATCATAGAAATATATCAATGTTTACTAGCATTTCTGAACTAGCATTTATAGTATCAACCAGTCATTATTGTCAAAATATTAAGTCTGACTGCATGGTGATTAAACAACATAGTGGTTGCTAGATGCTGCTATACATTGCTAGTATGGAAGATCCCTACAAAGTCAAAATTATGGGCTGTCTAAAGTAAAGGTGTCCCCACCCTGTCCCTGTTCATATATAGGAGGTGACCAGATCTTATTTCAACAGTCCTGAAGGGTTAGTGTCCTCCACCACACTTGAGAACTGCAAAGTGTTTTAAAGGTACAGGATAGGGTGTTTCATTCTTTTAGATTTGCTCTATAACAGAGAAAAATGATTATGGATGGGGTGGGGGATATCTCAGATGAAATAGCTGAAATATTCAGGAGAAAAAGCTTGTACCATTGCCCTCTGCATGTAGAAGGCGGAGGGGATGCCCTGAAGGACAGGAGTGAAGAGTGACTACCAAGGCTATGATCAGATAAGACCCCAGGTTGGGAAAATAACATCTCAGACAAATTCCTCCCTAGAGAACTGAAGATAAAGAGAGGGAGGTGGAAGCCCATTCAGACTTGCAAGATTCTGCTACTACAGCTGACCTATACAGCACTAGTTTCTTACATGGGTCTAGTTTGGCTGGCACCACATCAGCTGCCTGGATTGGTTGCCTTGCTCTCATTAATGGTAAGTCTGAACCTGCTAAAATGTAAATTGCATGATGGGGTTATCAAGGAACAGAAAGTGAAGTATTAGCACTGAATATGCTAACATTAGGAGCTACAGGAAAATTAGAGATTCAATTATGATGTTGTATGGCTAGATGAAGAAACAGACTACTCAGTCCCTCAAGTCCTGCCTCTCTCACCCTCTAAATTTTTTCTTTGTTCTTTCAACTTTTGTGACATCCTTCAGACCTCCGCCGTTACTCTTCCACATCTAGAATGTTCCCAAGGTACAAGCTGTCACGAGTCCAGGAATCACCCATCAACAACAAACAGTTAAAAGAAAGAAAATACCCTCGAAATATCAATGCACTTTAGTAACAATAAACCCTGCTTTTAATTTATGCTAATATGTAGGGTTGTGGTGACAGTAAGAACAAAATTATAGAGTGGCTTTCTAGCTGGTAATTATCCCCCCATTTTCGTTGCTCGGGAAGATGGACACACAATTATGCTCTCTTGCTGTATATTAATACGGATTCTTGACATCTTCAGCAGACCTGGAGCTGTCATCGGGCTTTTTGTCTAGTTTAATTGAAAATTAATGGTTACTGTGTTACCACGGAAACCGTGGCAATGGACGCCAATAGCGCTCACATATCAAACAGGCACTGGTGGCATTGTCTGTCCCTGTTGACCTTGAAAGTTAAAAGAAAACTTGGGGGGGGGAAGCACTCTCAAACAGGTTTGAATATTATGTATGAAAAAGAAAAGAAAAGAAGAAGAAAAGATGGAAAAAACACTGCAAGATAGAGGGAAAAAAGAATTTAGAGCCTTTTGTATCTTGGAGAAGAAAAAGCTGGAAGGCCACAAGAGCCCTAAACTGAGAATTCTGTTTGAGTGCTGAAGCTTTATAGTCCAACCTTTTGACATGGAAGGCAATTTTTGGTACAATCATTACTGATGTTGTGATGGGGCTTGCAAGTGTCTTATGACATCACAGCACACAGCTTGTCTGAAAATCACCAGTGTATTATTACACCATTATGTAGATACTGGTGGAAAGAAAGACTTGCATCTTCTGTCCTTCTGAAGACATTACAAAAGAACTCTGATCAGACAGTAAATGGAGGGGGGATGAAGGAAAAATAAATAGAAAAGATTTGGGGAGAAATTAAGAGTGCATATAATATGATAAAGAGATTAGAGAATTGGCAGAAAAATACTGGGGGAATAAAATCCAGCTTTGACTGTGAGTGCTGACTGGACAATAAATAGAGTTTTGTGGTTTAGAGATCAGTGAATGTTTTGGGAATTTGTTCTGTTGTTGTTGTTCTTGCTATTATTTCAGTGTTTTGCTGTTTTAGCAGTTCTTGGCTTAGCTGGGAACTTATCCAGTGCCAAAATGTAATACAGTCTAGTGGTTCTCTTGCCATTGCCACCAATTCTGTTGGAAGCAAGAAGAATTGGCTTCTGAGAAATAAACAGATTTAGGAAAAAGTTGAAGAAATGATGTATGTGTGAGAAAGAGGAAAAAGGAATAGATTTTAAAGTCTGTGGTATGCACTTTAAACATCTACGTTTGTTTAAATCATCACGTAATATATTTTGTTAACATTGGTTCTATTCTTTCATGGGATAATAGTTAGACTCTTATTTCTCTTCCAAACCTGGTTCGGATGATGCATTTTTTGTATTGCAGGCAAGAAGCTATTTTTTTTAAAATAGAATAAGTTTGCAACAAAACATTGCATTGCTGTCTAACTCCAATTTCTATTAGATGAGAAGACTGCGTGCGAGAGGGTGGGTGGGTGGTGTGCACACAGTGCCAGAGGTAGGGAGAAATAGAAAAACAACATAGAAGCAATGGCCAACTTTGTTGACATTCTATCCTCCCTCAGGTTAATTCTTGTCTCCTACATTGCATAAAGTTAGCTCTCATAGTCAAACATGGATGCATTTAGATAATTACAGATTTTGGATGCTATGGTCCTATGGAGGAGTGTCTCTTTAGAACATAATATCATATCTATTACCTCAAGTGGTCCAACAGAACCACCCCATCCACCCTACCCACACACTTTTTAGAGTGTAATGTGAAACATTTCACTTTAAAATGTGGTCAGCCAGTCCTGCTGTATTTGACAGCCCATCTGCTCATTCTGCTGAGTGGAGCCTTGGATTTCTATCCAACTGTTCTGCACAAACAGCATCATAGTAACTAAATACACATTCATGGATGTGAGTTCTCTTCCTGCTGCCTACCCCATTACATCTAGCACTGTTGTAAACTCCAAAAGTCTTGGTTTCCCTTGTTTCTATTTTTGTGCTCTTTTCCTTTGTGCTGTGGATTAGTTTGTGAGCTTACTTTGCATTTGAGCTGGCTGTTGTAGCTTGTCTTCTTCTTTTCTCAAGTCTTTTGTTCCCTCTTTTTGCAAAAGTTGTTCCATACACTAATATATGCATGTTTTATATAGCATTATATAAAAGCGAAAACCACTCATGCATTAATCACGAAATCTCCAGAACTGTAAAGCCTACAAACTTGAAATTTGCCATGTGTGTTCCTCTTGGCTTCTAGGTGCTCACTAAGAAAGGATTTTTCAAAATGACCATCGCAGCATGAGTATTTCTTATATTAATATTAACAAGCTCTGATGCTAAGGAGTTCTACTCCCCCCTCCCCACCTGAAAAGAAATCTGATCCAAATGCAAAACACAAGCAGAGGAGTTTCAGTTTCGCTTTTGCTTTCACAGCAGCAAGCAGCTTTACTACAAAACAGTTGAGCTAAGCCACGCACAGACTCCTAAAATCTGTTTTAGCTATTAGTGGGACCTTGTAACTTTAGTTACAGTTGCATTAATAATTCTGAGAAAGGTCAATCCTATAACGTCCATGTCACAAAAAGTTTTTTTTTTATAAAAAAGGCAAAAAAACGGAAGAAAAAATTTACAGATGCGATTAGGAAAACACAAGTAAGGGAAGCTGCCTGTTTCTCCCATTGCCAGTTCTATGTGGCATGCTCCAGAGTCAGTTCATCTGACAGCCTGGTCATCCTCCAGCCAGAGAACAAAACCAGGAATGTTGTTTACAGGGAGGTCCTGAGCAATTCATCCGAGGGACGAATTTAAAGTCTATGTTATGCAAATAATGTCTTCATCTGTAACAGAAACTTGGCTTACCATCTCTAACGAAATAATACAGTCCCTTTTTTAACTACTCATTAATTTTCAAGCTTTAAGTGTCAATTTATCAAGCCCCATCACATAGTTTCGTAGTGAAGCACGGGTATCAGCTAGTACAGTGATGGCGAACCTTTTTTGGTTTGCGTGCCAAAAGGGGGGGAGCATCCCCACATGCACGCGTACCCACACCCATAATTCCATGTGCCCCCCGCGCATGCGCACGTGCTCCCTCCTCCTGGCACACGATGGCACGCCCGTTTTTCGCTCTCACCAGGCTTCAGAGCCTTTCTAGGGGCCTGGGGAGGATGAAAACGGCCTTCCCCACCCACCAGAGGCCCTCCGGAGGCAGAAAATGGCCCGTTTGCCAACTTCCAGTTGGACCGGAAGTCACGTTTTTTTGCTCTCCCCAGGCTTCAGAGCCTTTCTAGGAGCCTAGGGAGGGCAAAAACGGCCTTCGCCACCCCCCCCGGAGGTCCTCCGGAGGCCGGAAACGTTCCGTTTGCCGACTTCCGGTTGGACCGGAAGTCCCCTTTTTGTTGGGAAACGGGCCATTTCTGGCCTCCGGAGGACCTCCAGGGGGGGGGGGAGGCCATTTTTGCCCTCCCCAGGCTCCTAGAAAGGCTCTGGAGCTTGGGGAGAGCAAAAAACGGGCCTTCCCCACCCACTCCAGAGGCTGGAAACAGCCTGTTTCCCGACTCCCAGTGGGCCCAGAAGGCCCGAAAATCAGCTGGCCGGCGCGTGCATGCGCACCGGACCTGAGCTTGTGTGCCCACTGATATGGCTCCGCGTGCCACTTGTGGCACGCGTGCCATAGGTTCGCCATCACAGAGCTAGTACATACATATATATATATACACACCTTAGACTGTCTACTGTCGACCTCACCCCATTCCTAAGAGATCTTTAAGGGGCGTGCATAAGCGCACCAGCGTGCCTACCGTCCCTGTCCTAATATTCCCTTTTATTCATATCCATTTCATGTATTCATAATCATGTTTATACTTATATCTGTTATATAATACATGCTTGACTAAATAAATAAATAAATAAATAAATAAATAAATAAATAAATAAATAAATAAATAAATAAATAAATAAATAAATAAATAAATAAATAAATAATTGTCACTGTCTTGGTATAGTTTTTTAGCAAGAAGTGAGCTTATCTTCTGGTCACTGTGATTGGGAGTGTAGTGTACCTATATGTATGTCCCTGATATTTTTCCTGACACAAGTGGAATCAGTTTGCAAATTGTTGCTGTTTGGGATACCAAAGATGCAGATCCTTCTGACAGAACTAGAGAAGATGGGCCTGGATTTAAAAACATCTTGTTTGAAAGGTTGCCCAGACCAAACTTGAAAAATGATGTCATCACAGTGTTCTTGCTATTGCAGCATGTGGATGAATGCATTTCTTGTAAAAGTCATGGGGAATCTTGTCAGGAAATGTATTGTGAATAGTGAGTAATGTTGTAATGCCAGTAATATTACTGCCCATAGGGCAGCCTTTTCCAACACAGAGCTCTGCAAATGTATTCATACTACCAGTCCTAGCATTTCAACCCAGCTTGGCTAAAGGAGTTACAGCCTCAACAGATCTGGAAGGTATCATTTTGGGAAAGGTTATGTTAGAGTCTGCTGCTACATTGTCTCTGTTACTGAATTTATATTTGGCCGCAATGTCATGATTCTCATGTTTTTTCTTTTCAAGAAAGGAAAAATTAGCATATGGTAAGATTAAAACACTACAAAGTAAAGAATGAAAACAAAGTAACAATCACATGCCTCATAATAGTAAACACAGAAAAATGAAAATTGGCCCAGTAGGAAAAAATAATTGGAATACACTCTTGAAAAGCTCAATTATTAACAGTCTTCTGAGTGCCATCAAAGAGGGGACAAGCCTGATATCCATGGGGATACAGTTCCCCAGCACCAGGGCAGCCACCAAGAACAAATGACTTTTAGCCTTGACTCTTCTCACCTTCTGGAAATGTGACACCACAAGGAGTTTTTCCCTTCATACTCTAGAGGGTTAGAGCAATATAGGTTGGAGAAGGTGGTCCTACAGTTATCTCCAAGCCATAAAGGGCTTTATAGTTTAAAACCAATTCCTTAAATTGTACCCAAAATTGAACTGAATTGCTAACCAATACAGGGCCCATAGAATTGGTGTTACATGGTCCCAATGTGGGGAACTTGTTAATACATTGACTGCTGCATTCTGGATCAATTATAATTTCAGAGTAGTCTTTCAAGGCAGTCCCCTTATAAAGCTACTATTGTTATTGTATTATTCAGCATTGTGGCAGCTATCTTTACTGGACCATACAATTGGCCCACCACTCTGTTCTCTTTTTGACTCTCTGTGAGGTAGGGAATCTGCACATTGCTCCCACATGTTGCTGATATCATTAAATATGCACGCTCTGAATACAATGGCCTATGATGAATTACTACTCTTGAATATTTTTCCAGACTTCCCCCAGATGTATGGAACTATGTCTGTGCAGATGCACAAAACAGGGTGATAATCCAATCCTGGCATGAAGCAAAGTTTTGTGGACAAAGTTCAAGCAAACCAAGTAAATGACTCAAGTGTCCTAGACAAGTCACTAAAGCATAAATACAGAGGAGAGCATGTGGTTCTCCATCAGAATATTGGGCGGTCAAGAAACTGATGGTAATAATTCATGTCAAGGACATTGTATCAAAATTGTACTATTTGTTGAGAAGTTGTATTCAGCATGTGATAATTATGCTACAATGTCAGCCTTACTAGGTAAACCAGACAGGAATCATAACCAGATAAGCTAATTCTACTTTATAGTAAAGCTACAGCTAACAGCATCCTCCAACTTTGAAAGTACAATTCTCCCACTGTCTTCTTTGCAGCACAAGAAACCAGGGAGGGTCCCTTTTAAACCTCTTGCCCCACCCTCTATCCAGCTGTAGACTATGCCTTCTCTTATCGTTGACCATTCCCTAGACCAGGGGTGTCAAACTCAAGGCCCGCAGGCTGGATCTGGCCCACGGGGTGCTTAGATCTGGCCCACGGGACCACCCTGGAAACAGCAAGGGACCAGCCTGCGGTGCCTCTGCCAGTGAACACGGAGCTCAGGAGGGCCGCACGCGGCCCTCCCGAGCTCTGTTTTCGCTGGCAGAGAGTTGCAGGAGGCTGTCGCAGCCAGAAACAAACAGAGCTTGGGAGCCCATTTTCACTGGCAGAGCGCTCAGGCCACCACAGGTACCCCTGACATGAGTGATGTCAAGCTGGCCATGCCCACCCTGGCCCCCTGAGGTCAAACACAACCCTGAATGTGGCCCTGAATGAAATCGAGTTTGACACCCCTGCCCTAGACAGTATCTTTTGCTACATATTCCAAGTTTTTCCCACCTATCATTATTATACATATATATTCTGAATCTAGAGATGCTCATTTTTAGTATCTTAGTTGAAGTGCAGCATATAACATTCAACTTTGCAGACAACACAAACTTAAGAAGAATTACAGTATATGTACAATTAAAATTCAGCATGAAAAATTGATATACTGAGAGAATATTAAATTTCTACATAAGATGAAGATGATGTATAGTGTACTCAGAGGTGGGTTCCTCCCAGTTCGGACCGGTTCGCCCAAACCGGTAGCGACCCACTGGTGACATCATGATGATGTCACAGATCCGGTTCGGTCGGTGCCAGTCCGTGGGCACCACCATCTTTTTTTAAAAAAAATTTAATTTTTTTTTTAAATTTCTTCTGCGCATGCACAGAAGCCGAGTTTCTGGCACTGCGCATGTGTCGCCATCTTGTTTTTGGCTTTTTTTATTTTTATTTTTTATTTTTTTGCACTGCACATGCGCGCGGGTGCACCCACGAGGCGCAGCGACACGGCGTGGGAGAAAGCGAACTGGCAGCGAGGTAAGTTAGAACCCACCCCTGAGTGTACTAACAAGAAAAGCAGCAAATATATTAAAGACTTGCAACTGATTTAATTCTACCATTATCAGGAAGAACCTTGGATTGTAAATTTTGACTGGTTTTCAAATCTACCCTGCTTTTTCTTGAGAGTGCATATATTGAAAAGACAAAGTCAACCCCCCCAACAATAATTCTGCTGAAAATGGAGAACTTCAACAATGGAAGAACAATGAAGACAGATGAAAAGTCAAGCCTTTGATCTGAGAACTTCTTAATTTGCTAATATGTAATGAATAGGAGAGAGCCAGTTTGATGTAATAGTTAAGACATCAGACTAGAAATCAGGAGATTTTGAGTTTTAGTCCTGCCTTAGACATAAAGGAGCCGAGGTGGCACAGTGGTTAGAGTGCAGCACTGCAGGCTACTTCAGCTGACTGCTAGCTGCAGTTCGGCGGTTCAAATCTCACCGGCTCAAGGTTGACTCAGCCTTCCATCCTTCTGAGGTGGGTAAAATGAGGACCCAGATTGTTGGGGGCAATATGCTAACTCTGTAAACCGCTTAGAGAGGGCTGTAAAGCACTATGAAGCGGTATATAAGTCTAAGTGCTAAGTGCTATAAAGCCAATCGGGTGATCTTTGGCCACTCACATTCTCTCAGCCTTAAGAAGGAGGCAATGGCAAACCACTTCTTAAAAACGTTACCAGGAAAACTGCAGGGACTTGTCCAGGCAGTCTGAACATTGGACATGATTGAAAAGAAAAAAAGAAAGAACGGGAACATATTATTGTTGCTGAAAGCCTGGTTGACCAGCTTTCATGGAAGAAGATTTGGGCCATCACACCACTAAGGCTGCCACTTAGTGACCGAACCTGGGGACCATACCCAAGAGAATCTCTTAATGATGGTCCCAAAACAGAATTATGAGAAATTAAATCACTTTCCTTCCTGATACTCTGGCAAGAAACTGGTTTTTCACATGAGTAAAGTGGGTTGCCCTTATGTTCTTTGTGGCTTATTTGGGCATTAATTCCCCCCCCAACTCTAGATGCTAGGATTGTCTAATAATGGTGGGTAGATAAAATGAAAGCACTGGCGTCCTCTTCTTATCTAGCTTCATATATATCTTACCTTTTATCCATTCAGCTCTATCTTTGTATTCTCAAACTGTCTAGATCTAAACATATTAATTTGGCAGAAGAAAAGCCCAAATTGTTCAAATAATATATTTCTAATAATGGATAGCTTATTGCCTTCTTCATCAACTGTTCATTGCTTAATAATTTATGAGTATTGCCATTAATAAATTTATAAATAGTCAAACCTCTCTAAGTAACTGGGCTGACATCTTTTAGAACAAAGCACAATAACTTGAGCATCTCTGACTTAAATTATACTTTTACAATGGTATCCAAAATGAGAGCCATTGGATAGATTTGTCACCAGCCGTTTTATATATGTCTAGTTTATGCACATATCATGGAGAAAAGCACACATCAGTTACAGAAGCTTCTCTGATTTTCAAAGGAAGCTGATGGCACTTACAGATGTCATTATGTTCAAGCAAGTAGCAAATGAAATATGCTGCTGCTTGCTGCCACTTCTGTTTGTTTGATGAAGCTATAACCGTTTGTGAAGAGATTAGCTGCAATAGTCCAAGGCAGATCCAGACACGATCTCAAAATGCATAAGCACCATTTGATGTGTTGCCCAGTGTGTTTCAGGCCCAGGATCTTGTCAAAAACAGTGAAAGGTTTTCCCTTTCCTCTGGCTGTACACAGTTTGCTTGTATACAGTTTATATTTCTAGCCAGAAGAAGTCAAAGAATTTTCAGTGGTGGTGTTAAAGAGGTTGGCATCCAAAACACAATAAACATTTCTTAGACAATTAGAAAATTATCTTTCAATGTGTGTCTTTGATGGTGGGGTATGGAGAAAATGCAAGGCACAGAGCTGGTTCAGGGTTCTGAAAATTGCAACCTGAACAGCAAGGCATCAGGTTGAGGAAGATTGGATTAAAGAATTCCACAAAGCTACTTTTAACTTCTTGAAAAAAGCTTGAGGTGTAAATTCAGAAATAGCATAAATAACATTTGTAGCTCCGGCCATTGGTTTCATGTTATTCAGGGCAAGAACAAATTAAATCCTGAATCTTACTGCACCCTTTTCTTGAGAGGTTCCCCTTTCTGAGTTCCACAATTGAGAATTCTGAAAAGCAGCTGTGATAGTAGATGCTACACACCAAGAGCCACTTCCCACAAGCAGCTGCCTAGCATAATTACTGTAGTATCAAGTAATGACTGAATGGACCGTCTAAAACGAAACACTACGAGAACTAAAATATCTGCTCATAATATCACTTCAAACGCATTGCACTTCAGTGGCATCACTATATGCATGTTAAGCTGCCACGTTTGAGGATGCAGCAATCCATGTGGGCTCTCTCTCTGTGTGTGTGTGTGTGTGTGTGTGTGTGTGTGTGTGTGTGTGTGTGGGTGTGCGTGAGTGAGTGTGTGTGAGTGTGTGTGTGTGTGATACAGCCCTAAGATGTACTGAACTTTCTGAGTTTTGCCAATCCCATTTTGTTAACATGGGTCTTTGGCACTGGCAGAGGCTGTCTGGTAGTTAGGCAAACACTGTGGCCTTTCATGAAGGTGATCACGGGCTTTTTAAAGTCAAATGTCCAGGGAGTCAATCTTCCTTAAGAACAAACAGCAAGACAAACACAACAGAAGCATGCCTGAAAGCCAGAATCTTTTTTCATTTTCCCTGCGTCCCTGATCCCAACCTTAATCCCCGCTCAGAATCCTGTCAGCCCGACTGTTCTAGAACTGACATTGCTGCAGGCATCTTCTCCGCTGACTTCCCTCAGATCTGCCTCCTCCTGAGATTGCTAAAGAGGACTTGGAGATTTCTGTGTTACTGGATGATTCACTTGGTGCCCTCCAGCAAAGCACTAGGGTTCCCTGGGGGGACAGGGAGGGAGGGAGGGAGGGAGGGGGAAACGAGGCATTGCTGTGCCATCTCATAAAAGAGAATGCAGGATTCTTGGCATAGCTGCCTGACTTACAAAAATGAATTATAGGAGCTGCCGCAGTTCTGTTCACTGTCATTGTGTGCCATTGATAGAACTGACCATTTTTCCCCCAAAGAAAAAGGAGAGGGCAAGACCCTTTTTTCCCTTAATTATGGGAGATGATTACAAGACTTCTAATAAAAAAAATTATTGACCAATTTCTTTATAGGAAGTCTTATAAGGTGATCACACTTACATTATATGTTATTAGTGACTTCAAATTTTTACTTTGATTACTCTTATTACGGTAATGGACTTAAAAAAAAATTGCTTGCCCTTATTGAAGCTGTTTTGTGGCAATGCCACTCTGGGTGATTATTTCCCAAAGTAAACAAGCCAAATGTTTACATGCGAAACACCCGTGCTAAAGTACATGTGAAGGTCACAGGCCAGAGAGTTAGAATTACCTGGGACTTCCAGTGTCCTCTGTCTGTGTTGAGGTGGCATATCATTAGAAGCAAGGGAAGAATTCCATGCAGCATTTCAGTCCATGCTTATTTCTCTCAAGGAAAAAAAGTATGGGTGTGTAATATTGTTAATCTGATTCTTTTTCAGACAGTAAGGGATGTAATTGCCCAAATTCAGCAGCAGGATTTTCTAATAAGATGAGACAAACAAATGCAATTAGAATTCATACTGTTTCTTCTTCAATTCCTTTGAAGCAATAAGAGATTTGAAGTTTCAGGTTGATGAAAAAGAATCGGTGCTGCTTTCTGCTCCTACATTTGTCCCAAAATCAAGCTCAGCTATCATGATATCAACAGCGGTTGATCCAGGTGTTATTTCATCTGTTATGTAATAGTAGCTTATAGGTTTGAGCTTTTCTGCATTTTTTTTTAATTTCTCACTGAGTCAATAGAATTTGAAAGAAATTCTAAAACAACATCTGACTATTATTTTTTTAAAAGGAAGACTTTCACAGAAAGGAAAAAAAATGGAAATTGGAGGACAGATTTTGGTACATGTTAGTTTGCTCTTTAAATATCTTACCTTTATTATCTAAGGCCAAGCAAGATATAAATATTAAATGTGTAAAAAAGGCAAATCAACTTAGCTTGTTGAGTGATAATTCACAGGGTCGCTGCAAGTGTAGGTGAATTGAATCATTTTCTGCTTAGTTCCCGAGAGAAAGCCTTCATCTGAAGTTGGTATTACTTTCTGAGAAATTCCCACAAGCAGGTGACACAATTTTGGGTACAATTACATAATTGGCAAGTGTTTTGAAACCCCAGGGGAAATATATTGATGGACTGAAAATATGCTACTTGCTTGGAACTGAAAATCCAAAGTCTTTCTAATTACAAGAACTACTAGCCTTATAGGTTAAGCAGATTTTTGCAATAAAAACCAACCAAGCTGAACGTGAGACTCCCCAGTAAACATTCTAGATAAGCCTTGAAACAAAATGAAAAGAGGAAAAAAAACAACCCTCCTATTGCTTTCCAATATTTTTGCCCCTTCGTCTATCTGAGTTACATGAATATAAAATGACACAAGTGATAGAAGATGTGGAACTGGTGTTAGAGGCTAAAAATGAGACCCCAGTTCCTCTTATTTCATAATGAATGATGTCACACTACTTTTTTCATGGCAAGAGTAAATTACAAAAGGGATACAATTAAAGTTAAGACAATATTTGAGATGGAGTATGTGTGTATCACTTCACTGTGACTTATAGAGGAAGCTCCTATGTTTGATGGTGACTTTTGCTATTTAAAAGGCTGTCTGGTCCAAATCTTTTCTAATAGCAATAGCAATAGGACTTAGACTTATATACCACTTCACAGTGCTTTACAGCCCTCTCTAAGTGGTTTACAGAGTCAGCATATTGCCCCCCAACAATCTGGGTCCTCCTTTTATCGACCACAGAAGGATGGAAGGCTAAGTCAACCTTGAGCCGGTGAGACTTGAACTGCCAAACTGCAGGCAGCCAGCAGTACTGCATTCTAACCACTACGCCACCACAGCTCTAAAGTATTAAAAACATGGGAAAGGACAATAAAGGCTCACAAGGTAGCTACTCACAGTTAGCATCTGATTAAGGCTCTGAGCAGGCACGTAGTCCCAGTCTTTTCCACCAGGGTGAAGTAGATTGTATTTCTATTTAAATTATATTCATTTCTTTCATATTTGCATCTCTATGGTTAGGTTAATATATGCAAGTTAATAGGTTAGTATATGCAAGTGTTTGGTAGGTTTCAAATAACTTCATCCTCATCTTCCTCTCCTTCTTCCTTGCCCCCCCACCATGAATTTTCCACTTTCTTATCAATATATAAGTGGTCACACTGGTCAGGAGTTAATCTCCTTCTACTATCTATAATCCCAATTCAAGGGATTTTGAGCTTAAAGAAGGATAGATCAGGAAAAACCATTATATGTGAAATATTACATAAGTTGTGTCTTACATGGGTTAAAAAACATCCTTTCCTGGAACCGTTTCTTCCTATCAATAGGCTAAGCCATGTGAACTTGGAATAAAGCTTTCTTTTTCCTTTCGAAGTACACATTTGTTAGCAAACATAATCACTGCAAAATCTAGTACTGTACAGCGATGGAAAGAATTTAGATTGGAATATACTGTAGGGATTGTAGTATTTTTCAGTATGTTGAAAGCATTTCTGATTCCCACTGATTTAATAATGGCAACAACAAATAATCCCTACCCTCCACCTCCTCAAGTTGACTGATCCAGTGAAAAAAGCTTAGAGAAAGCAGTATACATTTAGCATTTCAAAGGGCTATGAACTCAGACTTGATACTTCAAACAAATACTTGGACTCAGTATGTTCTCTGAGGCCCTCTGGTCTTGAATTTTAATTTAATAGAAGCTACCTCAGTCACTGTTTTACCTGCCTTGATTAGTGCGTGTCAAAGGTCTAATAAAATGAAAAATAGATCTTATCTGCCACCATTTGATTGTCTGGCTCTGCTCACTTGGGCTTATATTTATAACCAATTGACTGCTGTTTATTGGAAACCAGAATCCCTTGAGTTATCACTTACAAAGTGATAATTGTTTCATACAGGGGCATATTTAATCATCTGGCATACTTTCAAGGGTTATGTTCAACAGCATCAAATTATTATAGAGAGAGATGTCCTAGTGTTAAGGTACAAAATGCGTACCAAACAGTTCCCTAGCTATAACAGATATGTGAATCTGGATGGTACAGGCTTATTTGAGATCTTGGTGTTAAATATTCATCTTGCACCAAAAGCTGACCATGTAGCATTGGAGAATTGAACAATTTGCCATCTATGACTGTGAACCCCAAATAACATCTCAATATGTATCCAATTTGTGGATAAACTCTAACATGGTTTTCTCTTCTAAGATACTGCCTATTGGGAACTTTATGTGGAAACTAAAGTGATTAGATACAACTACATATGATTGTGCCATAAACCAAATTGCTTCTATGGTGTGTGTCCTTCCTAGCCTGATGCACATAAAAGTGATGGAAAATCATTTGCTCATGCAAGTCCCATTAAAATTTATAGACTTCTGGACTTAACTTGGTACCTCTATGTTTTGTAATTAGTATTCTTATTTTAATCAACACAGGATAGGAAGTGGATATATCTTCAGGATTAGCATGAAGGAAAAGAATTGGTTAACTTAATGCCTATAATTAGAATTTATCTCACTACTTGGTTTGCCTGTGAATAGCATATTGGTTGAACTGCCCGAGGCAGCATGACTTTCGTGATCCTTCTTAGGTGATTAGAGGGGTTGCTTGGCTATATTGCAAGAGCACTAGACTGGAGAAAAATGAACTAAGTATTGTTCTACTTAGGTTATGTTCCCAGGCAGCATGGTTTTGTATGTTATATAAGATTTCTTATATGTTCTGGAAAGGCCAGCAAACTCCATCACAGGAGCAAGTGTGGGAAAACTCCAGGCAGCTATCTATTAAGATGTTCCATTCAGCAGTAGAATAGTGTTCATAGATGCCAGCAGGTGGTGAGGATTTGCTCCCTGAGATGTAGAATCTTGAAAGGTTTTCTCTGAAGCAGAACTTGGTAGAGAGTGCAATCAAAACTCTTTGCTAGTAGTTATTATCTCTTGCTTGACTCCAAATGTGGTGCCTTCTCTTGATCTATGACAAGGGTCCCAGTGAGCTCCCCATATCTCAGTCCACTAAAACTTCTTTTTATTCTTTTTTTTTTAAAAAAAATATGGATATAAAGTCTCAAAGACACCAGCAGACACATCACTGAGCTTTTTACTTCTAACATGTTTCACATATTTCAGCCAAAGGGCAAACTTCATCCTAATGTAATGTAATGATGGTGTCATTTCTCCCGAGTCCAGGAAGTTGGTCCTTAAAAAAGGTTTATGAGCATGTGTGATTAGGGGAGGGCTAGTTCAATGCTTTAATAATGGACTAGTGAAGCTTTGCATTTTCCAAATCACTGGTTCAGATCCAACAAGGTACCAATTGACATTCATCAATCCTTTAATTAAACATCAATCTTCATTGAGAACTACATATATCATTTCAGGAGCACAAAAGTATCATTTGGTATATGAATGAAAGTACTTTGAATAACGCTTCCCTGCAGAATGTAACAAAAAAATTAAAAAAAAATACAGCCCATTTTTCAAAACTATTTTGCATATTTCCTTTACACTTTTTAGCTAAATGGTGGAAAACAGAACAAACCACAGCTAACTGTAAAACCTAACCATTCCAACATAAGCAAGGGTTCCAGTTCACATCTACTAGTAAATGGCATTATGCAGTCTATTAACTGAGACAAACCAAACAGAGCTTTCTTTTTGTATTAACAAACAAAATGTCCACTGAAATAGGTTGGTGAGTAGAATTCTCTCTTTCTTGTTCAGTTCTTTCTCCTTTCAATATCCCAGTGATTCTATTCCTTTCTCAGTTTATTTCCTGGACCCAGTTTTCTGTTTAGTACGATAGCATTTCTCCTGTTGAATCTACCATTGTAGAAAGAAGGGGTGCATGCCCAGACATTCAACCAGAGGAATCAAAGGAAAAAAAGATTCTTCTCAATCACATGTAATATGAGTTCCAGTGCTATGCAATGTCTAGAAACATGCATTCTTATCATGAAATGATATATTGGTGCGGTATGCAGCACAGAGTTTCCTGAAATTGGAACATGGAATGTTAGAGGCATGTCGCTTGGGAAGCTCAAAATTGTAAAAAGAGAAATGATGAGAGCTAGCATAGACATCTTTGGCATCAGTGAGTTACATTGGACATAGTGGTCAATTCAAATCAGATGATTTTATTTTTCTGGAAATTATATCATCAGACGAAAAAGAATTGAATTCTGCATAAGCAAACAAATGGCTATGTTGAGCATACAGCAATCTCATAATATCTATCTATAATTCAAGGCAAGTCACTCAACACCACCATACGACAAATATACACCCCAACCGTAGACTCAAATGATGATGAAATTAAACTTTTTTACAGTGTGCTTCAATGTGCTCCCAAGCAAATATCAGAAAAAGATCTTTTATATATTATGGGTGATGTCACTACAAAGGTAGGCTAAGGAGAAGTTGCAAGAATAGTAGACAAGTTTGGCTAGGTGAATGGAATGAAGCTGAAAATCGCCTAGTGTAATTTTGCCAGGAAAATCATCTCAGCATAATGTAGATGTGGTTTATACACACGAGCAATGTTTATACACATGAACTGTACCAAATGGACAACATCAAAATCAGATAGACTTTATTTTATGCCAACAACACTGGAAAGGTTCAGTTACATCTGTTAAGATACTTCCTGGTGCTGATTGTAGCTCAGACTATCAGCTGTTAGTGGCTAAACTACAGCTCAAACTGTGAAAAGTAAAAAAAAGTTAATATCCCACAAAATTGAATGTGAACAACATCTCACATTCTATGTATGCTATAGAAGTTAAGGATATGTTTGAACCACTGAATTTAGAAGGGAAAAAACCAAATGAAAAGAGGCAAGAGATCCAAGGTAACATCATGGAAATTGCTGGAAAGTATGGGTCATGCCAAAAACCAAAGAGAACAAACAAGTGGCTATCTGATGACACCATCAAAATAGCTGATTGGCGAAGTGCGGCCAAAGCCAAAGGTAATAAGGATGAAGTTAAAAAGCTGAATGCAATTTTCTAATGTGAAGCCAGAAAAGAGAAAGATAGATAGTGGGAGGAGCAGTGTCAACATCTGGAAGAAGCTAATATGAAGGGACATACTAAGGTCATATTTGCCATAGGGAAAATGATATGCTCCAGCTTTTCAGCATGGCAAGGAACTATTAAAGACCACAACGGGAATGAATTAAATGACTAACAGAAGATCAAGAACGGAAGGGAAGAATATATAGAACGCTATAGCAGTTTGACTTAGCATCAAAATGACAATAATGACAGCCCAATTAATAAAGAACCAAACATCTTGAAAGAAGAAGTAGAACGGGCTATGGGAAAATTGACGAACTGGAAAGCCCCGGGTATTGATGGAATACCTGTGGAATTACTAAGACCAGTGCCAGTTAACATTTCTCATGCAAGCAAGACTCTGTTAAAAATTATTAAACAGAGACTACAAAATATTATTGATCAAGAGTTATCTGATGTACAAGCTGGCTTTAAAAAGAGGTGCAGCACTTGAGATCATATTGTCAATATTAGATGGGTTATGGAAAAGGCATGTGAACATCCAAAGGATTTTTATATGTGTTTTATCGATTACAGAAAAGCTTTTGATTGTGTAGAACACAATAAGCTATGAGCAGCTTTGCATGATCTTGGTGTCCCAACCCACTGATTAGACTCTTCGAGTCACTCTACAGGAGGCAATGGTGAGAACTCTTTATGACAACACAGACTGGTTCAGGATCAGTAAGGGAGTTAAACAGGGATGTATTTATCACCTTTTTTGTTCAATTTTGCTGAAGTGATTATGTGGAAATTAGATCTGGAACTGCCTGATGTTGGAGTGAAGATTGGGGGAAGAACCATAAATAATTTGCAGTATGCAGATGATATTACACACTTGGCTGTAAAGAAGGAAGACCTGGAAAACATGATCTGGAAAATCAAGGATTAAAATGAAAAAGTAGGATTGAGTCTTAACATCAGGAAAACAAAGATAATGACAACAGCTGCAGATGGACATGAGACATTTAAAGTCAACAAGAAGGAAATTGAATTAGTTCAAGAATTTATCTTCTTGGATCCAAAATTATTCATGATGGCAGTTCTATTCCTGAATTCAAACACAGGATAACCTTAGGCTGCACTGCAATGGCTAATACAAATAAGATCTGGAAAAGCAGAAATATTGATAAAAATACAAAAAGCAGGGTAATTAGAGCAAAAGTTTTCCCTATAGTGATGTATGGCTGTAAGAGTTGGACACTAAGAATGGCTGATCAAAGAATTGATGCCTTTGAACTGTGGTTCTGGCAGACATTATTGCATATACTATGGACAGCCAGAGTAACTAACAGAGAGGTATTAAATTGTATAAAACCAGACACATCATTAGAAGCTAAAATCATAAGACTACGTTCGATTCACTTTGGCCATATCATTGGAGAAGGCAATGATACTAGGAATGGTTAGTGGAACAAGAAGAACAAGAAGAACAACAAGAAATGGGGAAGCAAAGAACACGCTGGCTTGATAATATGAAATCTGATACAAAGTTGAACATCCAACAATTGAAATAAGCTGTGTTTGACAGGGTAGCATGGAGAGCACTTGCCTATGAAGTCACCAAGAGTCGGGCCTGATTAAATAGTTAAAACAACAACAATTCTCTCATTTATTCAACCTATACATTGAACACATATTGGAGGAAGGCTGGGTTGAAAGAAGATGAGCATGCTTTTAAAATTGGAGGAAAAATGTAAATATCATGTCTGACCAACAGTAACGGAACCAGCAGTCAAGAAAGATGTTACAAATGAGCACTTGATAGAGTAGCGATTAAGGCTTTGTAAAAGATATTCAGATGCTTTGATGTATCCATAGCTATACAGATAAGATTTCTGCTGATTTCCCTGTGATGTTCTATGGAGGCAAAAGTTGGACTTTGAAGAAGATGAAAAGAGTATTGACCTCCGAGGTTTCTTCCAGCCCTATGATTCTATGTTCTATGCCAGTGATGGCTAACCTTTTTTTCCTCGGGTGCCGAAAGCGCACACGCGCGTGCTATTGTGCCTGCGTGCCCACGCCCATAATGCAATGTTCCCCCGCATGCCCCGCCCATGACCTGCCCCGTGCTGTTTTTCGCCCTCCCCAGGCTCTGGAGACTTTCCTGGAGCTTCCAGGAGGGCGAAAATGGCCTCCCCTGGCCATCCAGAGGCCGGAAACGGCCCGTTTCTGGACTTCCGGGAGGCCCATTTTTCGCCCTCCCAGAGCCTCCGCGCGAGCTCTGTACTTACCTGGCATCCAAAATGGGCTGCATGGACACTCCTGGGAGGGGAGGCATGGGTGGGGCCAGCCGAAAATCAGCATGCGCAGTGAACATGACCTAGGCAACGGCTCGCGTACCCGCAGAGATGGCTCCGCGTGCCACCTGTGGCATGCATGCCATAGTTTTGCCATCACGGTTCTATGCTCTATGTTCTAGAGACTCGACTACAGTAGTGGAGCATTCATTGTTGGAACACCTGACAGGCCAGCTTGAGAATAGGTCATCATGCAGAAAGTTTATATTGTTTCTAAAAACTGACACCAACCTAATGGCACATAATCTATTTATCCATGATTAGCCATTTTGCTAAAACCCTGGGAGATGCCCTAAAATTCCCTAACTACGCACAGTGTGTGCTAATGTGATAGAAAAAAACAAGATTAACAAATTAAATATGCTCCCTATTGTTAAAACTGTATTCAAAATCTAGTTTGACCTCTTGTTTGAATTGTTTTAATTTTTGTTTTAATTTATTTGTTTTAGTCAGGCAATTCTCCCTTACCCTGCCAAAACTATAATTATTGTTTGGGCCATTTGTTTCATTCTTAAATCTGTTTATGACATTTAAAGATTTGTTTGTTGTGTTTTGGACCAAATATTGCTTTTAAAAATCTATTTGTGGGTATTTGAGCCAAAAATAGTTTTAAAAATATGTTTATGAATGTCTGGGCCAAGTCTAATGCAGAAAATTAGAGCACATGGATAAACAATATTCAACTGGAGACTTGGAATAGCTCTAAATGGAAGAAGCAGCTACACACCTTTTCCCCATCATAAAAAACAACTTTTGGTTCTCCTTTAAATTTTGCTTCAAGCAGCCATTGAACACGAGCCTTTCTGTAGCCCCACAGATGTGACATAAAATAGTATGCCAAAATCTGTCTTCTAATTTCCTGAATGTTTTTTTTTTCCTCTTGTGAGAAATTTCTATACCTCATTCCTGGGCTGCTGTTAAATTTCTTTTGAATTTTTTTAGTTTTAAGCATATTACCTTATTGCTGTGAATGACAGAGAATGACAAAAGTGCTGATACTCTCTTCACTCTCTTTTAGTTACACATTCTTCCACTGCTGAGCAGTCTCCTTGGCTACCCATATTTTGTGTGTATAAGACTTTTGTAGAAGATCCCTGTGAATCTTTTCTTGAAATATGGAAAGTCTGAACACTGATAGAGATACATTTACATGGTGAAAGGCAAGATAAGCTTCTAGGTATCTCACAATTGAAATAAATGCAGGAACCTAGCACCAATGATGAGACTTTATGATTTCCATTGGTTAAAGGAAAAGGGGCAATGTGGTAAGATGAGGTAGGGAATAAAAGAAAATTATCCCTTGACCACTTCGAGGACATCTTCAGCCCCACAATGAAAGGTGTTACAGAAACCCAACAAAACAAATAGGGAAGAGAAACATATTCTGCTTTTCTGATAATACTGGAATTTAGAATGAAGCAGAATGCTAAAATTCGGAGAATTTACTTCTTTGTATAGGACACTGTTGAGCTATGGAATTCTCTGTCATCAACAGGAGTAGTGACCATTCAACGGGAATTAGACAAATACATAAAAAAAGCAATTGCAATATATCTATGTTACTTCTGATTGGAGAAACCATATGCCTAGAACGAGTAGTTGCTGGGAATAGGGAGTAGAAAAAAGGTTCTTATCCTTGTTATGGCTATCCAGTTCTATTCTGGAAACAGCCTTTGGTCTGATATAGCAGGGCTCCTATGTTGTTACAATTGTATGCCAATATTATTGATGTAAACAATGGCAATGAAAATTCATGAGCCACATCACTTTCCTGACTTTCAGTCCCATTTATTAGAGGTATCTACCCTAACCGTGAGTATCTGAGGAGTTGCAAAACCTTTATTTTTGGACTTTATGATGATACAGACAGGATTTGGGGCAATTTCATTCTGGGTTGAACAAACTAATTCTCACAAAGTCATACATTCCAAACATGGCTTTAATTGCAGTGGATTTATTATCCTTTACTCTACTTGATCAGAAATGAGTAAAGGGAATGAAGAAGGCTTATCAGGACAATCATATAAAACCTAACTCCATCTTGACCCTATTTGACTTTCATGTTGAATTTCTTTAGTACTGATCAAACACTGGATCTGCCCCTGGCTTCATGTGGTACTGATAATTTTATGCCTTTAAAATAAAGGGCATCTTTACCTTGAAATATGGGAAATTTATGAGCACAGCGAGTATTATAAATGTGAAACTATCAGAATCAGTGAAATACTAGATGCGGATATATTTGCTTGTGCTAGTGACTTTGTGGATTATATGCTGTTCAGACATGCCTGCAGTAATATTCATAAAACTCTAGGGAGATTTTTTTTCATACATTTTAAAATTTGATCAACTCTATGAGGAAGTGTGTTTGCTAAACTTAATGGATGTAATTCAAACACAGTGCAGGCTTCTGATTTGTACTTACACAAATTAGGTGTCATATTCAGCACCATACACAAAACATGATTGTGTATTAAGCAATTGGAACTGCAGCTTTATATATATGGTAAACCTCATTTGGCCCCACAGATCTGATAAAAGGATTCATGGGCATAAAGACACAAAGCTGTTTGAGAACACTTTTAAACAGAAGGAGTGATTTTGCCAAGGAGTCTGCCACCAAGTGTGGTATCATCAGCATGCTGATGATACCCAGTTATACATCTGTATCCCAGGGCAGGTGATGTTGTTCAGGACAGGTCCTCACTCAATGTCTAGAGTTGTAAGGGCCAGGATGAGAAGAAACCAGGTATCTCAACCCTAGCAAGATGAAGTGGGTGTGGATTTTTTGCCCCCAGGGAATTGATTCTGGAAAGGGTAAAACTCTCTCTCACAGATCTGGTACACAATTTGGGGGTCCTCTTAGACTCATGGCTCCTTCTGGAAGAGCAGGTGGTAGTGGCGGCTGGGGGTGGGGGGCTTTGCACAAGTTTATCTTGTGCACCAGTTGCACCCATTCCTGGACTGGGAGGCCTTGCTCACAGTTAAACTTAGTTACTTTCTGTGTGGATTACTGCAATGTGCTCTACATGGTACTGCCTTTGAAGACCATCCAGAAGCTGCAACTGGTCCAGAACACAGCATCATACACAATTTTGCCCTGTGATTCACCCTAGTAGTAGTAACACTGCTGCATGAGTTGTATTGGCTTCCAGTTGCTTTCCAGGTGCAATTCAAGATGCTGGTTATCACCTTTAAAGCTTTACATGATACAGGTCAGACTACTTGCAGGATCGCCTTCCCTCGAGGTATCTGCCCTTCCTACCAGTTTATACAAAGGTGGGCATGCTTTAGGTCCTCTCCCTTAAGTGTGCTATCTGATGGGACCTTGGAGGCACACCTTCTCAGTGGCAACCCCAATCCTTTGAAACAGCCTTCCACCTAAGATATGAGGGAATCTCTACTCTTTTAGCCTTCCAGAAGAAGACCTGGCTCTTCCACCAAGTATTGGCTAGGAAGCGGTTGAGCCGTGAGAATGATTGATCTGGCACCAGGGAGAAAGATCATTTTATTTTTAACTATGTTTTTTTATGGATTGTTGTGAGTGGATTAGCATCATCATGAGATAGATGGCCCAATAAGGGCTGTCAATAAATACCTTAAAGCTGTCTGTCGTGGGAAGATTTGGGGACACACAGACACATACACTGCAATGTCCCAATTTTTATGTATTATTCCGATAGCTTTTTTTTTCTGGCAGGTTACTCTGTTTTTAACAGCTGCCCAATGAGCGGGAAACAATTTATCTGCTAAATTTCTGGCTGTCAGGTAGCTGCTTAAAGCAAAGAAGCAAACCTATTTCCCACTGGTATTAATTTGAAATAGCTCAGTACTGTTATACTTTTGCTAGTGAAGTAATCGCCTTATCATATAATTAGAATTGTCACCACTTTTCTAGAGAAGGAATCTGTGCTTCTAATGGTTGCATGATTGAGGAAGTTCAACGGGTATAACCTTCCTTCTGTCATTGCCCCCTTCATAATGAAGAGAGCAGTTTCTGTTGAAGGCATAGCTCCATAAATTGGGAAAAGAGAAGTAGTGCTGCTTTAAGATGCCTGTCACATTAGGGTTATCAGATCTGAACTGAAAAAAAATCCATGTGATCGCTAGACAGAAGCAAGAAGTTAAGTGTTGTTTTTTTAAAAAAAATACCTCGTTCTGCCATCTTGCAGCCCAGATATGGTAGGCCCATGTAAAAGTAAATAGTATTTAAGTATTTTTCAACTACATCACTATAACCAGATTAGGTCATACGCTTCAGCCTCTGGCATTTGGGAATACAAACTCTGCCACGCTACCCTGTCTTCCATCATCAACCCAAAGTACTTTCAATTGAATAGGTATTCTCTCCCCACCTTGGTCCTCTGATAGAAAACACTTTTAGCATGAGGGTGTCTGCATGCTTGCAAATAAAAAGGTCACAGCTGGCACCTTCAGCCTATCATTGCTCAATCTAATGTGATCAGAAGAAATGCAGCTCAATCAATGCTTCCTCTTTCATTTCAGGTTTGTCAATAGTTGCTTTCATTGCCATTCACTTCTTGTATTACATGAAATAACAGGCAGCCACCCTTTCTTCTTCCATTAAAAAAAAATAAGTTTATAATACGTGTCCATAAAACACATACATTTTCCCAAGGCTTTGCAAAAGCATTTCTCCTTATTGGTTGCTCTGAGATTGGTATCACAGGAAGGAAACTGCAACCACATGCAGAAGATTCTCAAAAGCCTTACTTTCAACACAATGCCAGTTGACAAAATGTATAAAATGTGCCCACAGACTCTGCCCACAGTCTGGAGTTCAATCCTGACGGGCTCTAGGTTGGTTCAGCCTTCCATCCTTCCGAGGTCAGTAAAATGAGGAACCAGATTGTTCCGGGCAATATACTAACACTGTAAACTGCTCAAAGACTGCTGTAAAGCACTATGGAGCAGTATATAAGTCTAAGTGCTATTGCTATTATTTATCAAATACAAAGAAGCCTCAAAAGCCTTCTTTTCAATATGGTACCAGATCAGCCAATCGAGTGAAGTGTGATAGTTCAGATCCTGAATTATGCAGCAATATTGCAAATAACCAAAAGTTCATTTCAGTATTTATCCCTGGCCTAGGGTAAATGAATTGAAACCTGAACTGGAGTGCAGAATACATGGGAATGGGAGGAAAACACAACCACAGAAAACCTTAATCAACCTTAATCAGAATAGAGCTGGAAGGGACCTTGGAGGTCTTCTAGTCCAACCCCCTGCTCAAGCAGGAGATCCTATACCATTTCAGGCAAGTGACTGTCCAGCCTTTTCTTAAAAACCTTCAGTGATGAAGCACCTACAACTTCTGAAGACAAGCTTTTTCCACTGGTTAATTGTCCTGTTAGGAAGTTTCTCCTCAATTCCAGGTTGCTTCTCTCCTTGATTAGTTTCCATCCATTGTTTCTTGTCTTGCCTTCTGGCGCTTTGGAAAATAAGTTGACACCCCTCTGCTTGGTGGCAGCGCCTCAAATACTGGAATACTGCTATCATGTCAGCCCCTAGTCCTTCTTTTCTCTAGACTGGCCATACCCAATTCTTGCAACAGTTCTTCATGTTTTTGTCTCCAGGCCCTTAATCATCTTAGTTGCTCTTCTTTGCACTATTTCTCAAGTCTCAATGTTTATTTATTGTTTGTAATGTGGTGACAAAAACTGGATGCAGTATTCCAGGTGTGGTCTTGCTAAGGATTTATAAAGCAGTACAATACTTCACACGATTTTAATCCTAATGCCTCTGTTTATACAACCAAGAACTGTATTCGCTTTTTTGGCTGCTGCTCACATTGCTGGCTCATGTTTAAGTGATCGTCTACTAGGACTCCAAGGACCCTCTCACAGTTACTGGTTTTTGAGCCAGGTTTTGCCTAATCTGTACTTGAAGGGGAAGTGGGTTTTCCAAAGGTGACCAGGAGGTACAGGTTTTAGCTGTATACAATTGCGGTTTAGCTGGTATGCTGTTGACATTGTGCAATGGGCAGAGGTCTGTAAAAATAGCAAAGGCAGAAGCTCAGATCATTAGGTGTACACTTGTATAGAATCAGAGATGTGGGGTAACTTGTTCAGACACTTTTCAGTTCTTCTCTTTGCAGAAGGTTCTGAATATTGTAGTCCATATATACATAACTGTGCTATTTTGTCCTTTGGTTTGGAAGTAATGAGCATTCTCCTACAATTCAGTATTTTTAGCTGAGTGATGAAGTCCCTGCTATGATTGACATTAGAGAAGTGCTGCCAGCAACTGAGATAATAAGCATATAAAGGCATATCCCATAGCTTCCTAATTAATTTTGGATTTTTTTTTCTCTTCTCGTGGAAAACTGATGCTCTGAGAAAAATCTAAATTTTACTTTGATTAAGCTAATAGGTAGAATATTCATTCCTAAACAGTGACTTCAATCTTATCTCATGAACACCCATTCATTTGTTTTTAAACATTAAAAACTATTTGCTATTCCAAATAAAATATCCTATTGTACTACCGAATGATTTTGTGCCTATAGAAAGCATAACATCAATGCAGCAAAATAGCTACATATATACATACACACACACATATCAATCATGTTACTCTTTTGTGGCATAGTTATTGTTATGCTGAGCACAGAAAAGATGTAAGAAATGTTAAGCCAAAGAAAGCAAATGCATGAGAGAAGAAAAAAGAAGAAATATAGCTAAAAATATGTTACACCAACTTTCACATTCTCCATATCTTCTTTCAAAAAACATGGACCACATACTACCTCTGTTATCATAACTGGATTCCTCTTTGATAAAATAATTTTCAATTCTGACTCTATTGCATTATTCAATCTATCTAACATTCATTGCAAAACATTAAGCTTCTCAATCAACACAACATCCTCTAAATACAGAAGCACCATATGCTTTCACATCCTAACCAATGCACATCTGATGTCATCACAAGCATTCATTATACTTTTGCGAGGCAAGATGGGTGGCAAATAAATCTAATAAATAAGTAAAATATATTAAACAACCACAGGGATATCAACATCCTATCTTATTACATGCTCAATATTAAATGATTCACTAAGCACTCCATTCTTTCTATGTTCTAGTTCCATTGTACACTGATAGCATTCAACAACCAACTTTCAACTCTATGTTCACGAACAACCTTCCATTTTTATGCCTCTTAATTTTATCACACATTTTTCTATACTGTAAGTTAACAGACATGCAATAACCTTTTCTCTTTCATACATTTTCCAGTGACCTGCTAAAGAGCAAAAATCTGGTCCACGTACCTTTGCCTGGCATAAAGCCACACAGTACAAGTTGAATGTTATTCATTGTCACATCTTATATCAGTGATGGCGAGCCTTTTTTGGTTCGTGTGCCAAAAGGGGGGGGAGCATGGGGGGGGTCATGCGCGCGCGTGCCCACACCCATAATTCCATTCGGGGCCCCCACACGCATGCGCACGTCACCCTCCCGCTCCCGGCACACGATGGCACGCCCGGTTTTTTTGCTCTCACCAGGCTTCAGAGCCTTTCAAGGAGCCTGGGGAGGGCGAAAACGGCCTTCCCCCCCCCGGAGGCCCTCCGGAGGCAGAAAATGGCCCGTTTGCCAACTTCCGGTTGGACCAGAAGTCCGTTTTTTTTGCTCTCCTTCAAGTTCGGAAACGGGCCATTTCTGGCCTCTGGAGGGCCTCCGGGGTGGTGGGTGGGGAAGGCCATTTGCCCCCCCCCCGCCCGCTCCCAGCAAAG
>QLTV01000478.1:42258-78914 GCA_003457575.1 Thermophis baileyi
ATTTCTGGCCTCTGGAGGACCTCGGGGGGGGGAGGCCATTTTCACCCTCCCCAGGCTCCTAGAAAGGCTTTGAAGCCTGAGGAGAGCAAAAAAAAATGGGACTTCTGGTCCAACCGGAAGTTGGCAAATGGAACATTTCCGGCCTCCGGAGGACCTCTGGGGGGGGAGGGGAAGGCCGTTTTCGCCCTCCCCAGGCTCCTAGAAAGGCTCTGGAGCTTGGGGAGAGCAAAAAACAGGCCTTCCCCATCCACTCCGGAGGCTGGAAACAGCCTGTTTCCCAACTCCCAGTGGGCCCAGAAGGCCCAAAAATCAGCTGGCCGGTGCACGCATGCGTGCCGGACCTGAGCTCACGTGCCCACCGATATGGCTCTGTGTGCCACTTGTGGCACGCGTGCCATAGCTTCGCCATCACGGTCTTATATCTTTCAATCAGAATGTTGCCAAACATCTTCTCAGGTATGCTTAACAAATCAGTTCTTTACAGTTTTTGCATTCGTTCTTGATATCTCTCCCTTTTTACAGGAGAAAAATGTAACATTCTTCTAACTATAAGGCCCAAATACAATCTTCATAAACATACTAAACAAACTGCACAGCCACTCTCTAAGCAAGCTATGTCCACATTTTAATGTTTCTCCCATTACACCAACTACGCCTGCAGCCTTTCTATTTTGCTAATATAATAGAATAACAGAGTTGGAAGGGACGTTGGAGGTCTTCTAGTCCAACCCCCTGCTTAGGCAGGAAACCCTACACCACTTCAGACAAATGGTTATCCAACATCTTCTTAAAAGAGCATTGGAGCATTCATAACTTCTGGAGGCAAATTGTTCCACTGATTAATTGTTCTGTCAGGAAATTTCTCCTTAGTTCTAAGTTGCTTCTCTCCTTGATTAGTTTCCACCCATTGCTTCTTGTCCTACTCTCAGGTGCTTTGGAGAATAGCTTGACTCCATCTTCTTTGTGGCAGCCCCTGAGATATTGGAACATTGCTATCATATCTCCCCTAGTCCTTCTTTTCAATAAACTAGACATACCCAGTTCCTGCAAATGTTCTTCATAAGTTTTAGCCTCCAGTCCCCTAACCATCTTTGTTGCTCTTCTCTGCACCAATTCCATTTCACCAATTCTTTTTGTGGACACTGACATTTATAAAATTTGTTTTAATACCATTCTTCAATATATCACCCAATTTAAAGCTCTAAAGTATTCCTTATGGAATATTTTCTCTTCAATTTTAAATCTGCATGTACTTTCTGGTTGTGAGTTGCGAATATGTTGGTTTTCAATGTAGTTCCTTAAATGAGCAATCCGAGCTTTATGGAATACTGCAAGCATGTTTACGGTAAAATTGTAGCTGGGTTATACCTGTAGAATTTGGCCAAACTTTGCCAAAGGTGATTGGTAATCTACATAGCATTAACAGGGAATGCTGAATGGTAGTACAAGTGCAACTGAAGCTGGTAAATTAGTCTACATTTTCTTCATCTTGCTAAAACTGTAGCTTTAAGTGGATGCTTTAATTCAGGGGTGTCAAAACTCATGGTCCGCAGGCCGGATGTGTCACATGCTGGCCACCCCCACCCCCATTTAATGAAGGGGGAAAAGTTGTGATACGTCACATGATGACAATGTGTTGTCGCGAGTTTGACACCCCTGCTTTAATTGGTCAAAGCCAGGTCAATTTCAATACAGTATCTATGGATCATCAGTGACAACCATGCAGGGGTGGGTTCCTCCCGGTTCGGACCAGATCGCCCAAACCGGTAGTGACCCACTGGTGACGTCACTGAAGTGGATCGGCCGGTGCTGGTCCGTGGGCGCCGCCATCTTTTTTTGTGTTTTTTTTTTACTGTTTGGAAGGTTTTTCCTCTTCTGCTGCTTGAAAAAGGGCCATCCCGCCCACCCCCGGGTTTATACTGACCTTTATTCCTTCACCCGAAGCACAGCTGATCAGCTCCTCAGCTGTGTTTTGGGCTGATTGCAGCTACTGAGCATGTGCGGAAGCAAAATTGTGTGAGGGAATGCGCATGCGCGCGCGCGCGCAAGAGGAACGAGTGCACGCGTGCAAAACATCGCGATGCGAACCGGTGGGGAAAGTAAGTGGAACCCACCCCTGCAACCATGAGATATGAAAGATTGCAACTTGGAATTTAAGTGAAATAAATGATAAACAGCATGACATAATGGATGAAATGAAAGAAAAATAGATATGCAGAATGATTCTGAGTGGAATAAGAATTGTTTTGGAAGTAGATGAAAAGGGCTAAAGTGCATATATTCACATTTAGAAATATATTGCATAATCTAGAGAGAAAAATAAAAAACATCTCATTTTATTGGACAGGAGTATGACCCAATGAGATGAGCATCTACTCAATCTGTTGTACATGTGCTCACTGCCAAAAGACAACTTCAAGGCTCCTGCTTTCTGATCTTATGGACCTTTTTCTTCAAACTGGATTTTGACTGGACAAAAACAAAATCTATTTTTTGACAGCTCTTCGAAGAGAGGACTGTCTTCTATACAACAGGACCCTCAGAATAAGTTCAGTATCAGGATCACTGCAGAATCAAAGCTGAGAGTCCATCGTGCTGATGCTGAGCTCCATACAGTATATCCCTAAAATGAACTCTGAAAATTACACTTAAAAGAAAGGAGTGTACTTATTGAAGATTGTTGTCATTGTGACAAATAAACTCCTGAAGCAGACAGAAGCCTGAGCTTAAGGAAATCCAAACCTTAAAACGCTTGCCACTGAACCAAAAAATGGAAGGGGGTGGGGGGAAGCCACTGTATGGGAAAAATAAACTGTTTCCTGAAAAAAGAATGTGCAAAAATGCCGACGTATTGAGCTGTGACATATGGTTACACAAGTAGAAACCACAGAGGGGAAAATCATGTTTTCTCTTTCATTATTTATCACTCTCTAACCATCTCCAGCTGGGTGAGTAAACAGCCTCATTGGTCTGTAATGAGAACAGTCTGCTGCCACTGTGCACCCAGCTGCTGGATTCCAAGGGTGTGAGGGCAGTTTGGTATGTATGTGTCTGCCTCACTGTGTGTGCACACAGCTAACCTCATCCAGCCTCCCTCTTGGAAAGTAAACAGGGTCCAAATAAGCAATTCTGAATCCATTTTGCCTCCAATCCATGGCAATTCAGGGTCTATTGTTTCCCTTCTTTGCTCTCTCCATGAGAAGCCCACCGTCATGGCGTGTTCCCTCTTTTCTACTATCTTGTACTCTTAATGTATATGAGAGATGCCAGCTAGAGAATTCTGGGAGGTGTAGTTTCAGTGTATCTGGAACCCATGGGGAAGGCTGAATTAATATATATATTTCACAGCCTTTCCATGCCACATCAGGAGGAGAAGCTCTCATTCCTGCTAGAATTTCATGCACTGCTGATAAATCACAGGCAAAATTTCTAATATACTCTTTTTCCTCTCACTGCAACTCAGATAGATGGGATGTCTCCTGGTCCCAAGTCTGGATACAAACATAAGGGTTGCCTCTCAATTAGGAAACCTGCTTTCTAGTAGTTCAGAGGAATATGCTTGGTGCCTTGTTCTCTGATGGAGTGCAAACTGGCTACAGGCTTTGAGTTAAATTAACCACGCAACTCCCTGTTATTGTTCAGGGGGAATTAGGTGCCCAATTTTCCCCCACTGCCGCATTGCAAATTGAGTCCTAAGTGTCCCGTGAAATAGCTGCATAATTTGTGCATTTAAGAACTGGTGGCATAAATGTGTTCAGAGCTGGAAGGCAACTGAGATCCAGATGGTTTTCCCTTTCCCCTACCTTCTTTTCTTGTTTTGTTAATTTAAATATGCCGCTCTCTTCCATAAATTCATCATTACTATAGTCAATTTAGATGAAGAAAATTGAATGCAAATATCTCTAATATTCATCATATCTGACCTGCAGATCTTTAAACTCTTCACTGTCCCCTCTCCATGTATATGTGAGATTTAAACCCCCTTTACAAAGGCTACATGGGAAAAAAAATCATTCAGTCACTTTTCAGTTCACCTTTTTTCACATATTGCAAACATGGCTTTCATCTCAATCTTTCTTTGTTACAAAGGGACCCAACTTGAATATTGCCTTGAATAAGGGAAGGGTGGGTGAATATACTAAAATCCATCCTGAAATGCATAAATCCCCCCTCAGCCATTCCCTGTTAATTTTGTTTGCTTCTTATGGTGATACAGTAGCAGAGGTGGGTTCCTCCAGGTTCGGCCAAACTGGTAACGACCCGCTGGTGACATTATGATGATGTCACGATGATGTCACGGATCCGGTTCAGTTGGCGCCGCCATCTTATTTTTGAAATTTTTTTGAATTTTTTTAAAAAAAAAAATTAAAAAAATTTCTTTTTCACATGCGCAGAAGCCGAGTTTCCGGCACTGTGCATGCGGCGCCATCTTGTTTTCAGCTTCTTTTTTTAATTATTTTTTAAAAAATATTTTGCAGTGCGCATGCACGCACAAAGCGCGCGCGCGCCCATGAGGCGTGCCCACGCGGCGCGGGAGGAAGCGAACCGGCAGCGAGGTAAGTTAGAACCCACCCCTGTACAGTAGTCCCAGGAAGTAAAACTGATGTTGAACTCCCCAGTAGAAATGAACCCAGATGGCAGCTTATTTACAGTATATCTAGCCAGAAGTAAGCTCCACTAAGTTAAATGGACCTTACTTCAAGAAATGTCTTTATGGAGATGCAGACTCAATGTTATTGCCAAGTCAACAGGAAAAAAATGGTCTGACTTTCTGATGATTCTTCTAATCTACAACGTGACATTTTTCATGGTTTTGAGATAAAGATGGCTAGTAGTATAGACAAGTGTTTCTCAACCTTGGCAACTTTAAGACACGTTGCTATGCTGGCTGGGAGTTAAAGTCCACATGGTGTAGACCATTCTGGTATATTCAGAGGAGCAAAGGCTGATAAAGACAATGTCCATTGAGAATTTAATTCTAGCATGGAAAGGTTATTTCCTGAGACATCATAGTATTCCTTCCCATTATTAATTGCAATATTGCTTACTATTGCAAGACTTATTTGCACAGTTATTTTCCATCTTTTGTTAAACGTGCCCAGGAATAGTTAATAATTCACCTTAACAGGCTGTATTTTTTCAGACAAACATCAATAGGTTAAGCATGCTTTGTTGCAAAACTTCAAGAATAAACACTTAGGGCAAGGAAACGAGAGGTGAGAGAGAGAGAAAGAAAAAGAATAATGCACAAGAACCCACATAAGTCTCTCTGAATAAAATTTTGCACTCTTTCCAGATCACTATTTTCGTTTGAACTCTGAGAGGAGTTAGTTTATGAATGATATTAGATCTATTTGTAAATAAATTGCAAAATGAAATCAATAGACAAATATGATTGGCAGGAATGTTGCAAACAAAATTTACTTTCTGAATTCATTTGTGGAACTATGTCTTGAAATCTTCAGGTGGAAAGGAAAAAATAGAATTCTAAAAGAATCTGAAAGAACTCTCTTGCATTTGCCTAACTGTCTCCATAAAACAGTTGATCTAGGTGCATCTGACAGTTCTTAAGATGCTACATTTTTTTAGACAGCAGCCTTTTGATTCTTAACAGTGGCACATCTGGGAGAAATGAGCCAGAAAAAATTCTTCCTTATTAATGCCTCTTGATACCAGGGTAATCTTTACCTGTTGGCTGTTATACAAGCTCTGCCCATTAAAAAAAATATTTGCAAAACCCATGGCCTTTTGGCAAGGTTGACCCAATTATAGGAGGGAAAATCATGGAATAGGCAGTAAATTTAAAGATACAATACAAGCTGCATTTTTTATTTCTTGTTTTTAAGAAATATTAGATCATTATATGCCTGAGAGAATAACACCATCAGGTAGAGCAATCACACAGAATGTCTGTGATTATGTGGCAGAAAATCTGCCTTATTCCAGCCCTTTTAGTTTGCTAATGCAAGGCTAGAAGGCACAGTGGGCATTTTTTTGCTGATTTTAAACCCAGTGACCTTTTATTTTTTGCTTTTACTTTTCCTTCCCATTGAATCCAATTGGAAGAGAGATTAACTATGTCTCTTAAAACATCTTACCATTTAGGCAAATTGATTTAGGATGCAGCAATCACTTAATTCATTGGAGCCTACACTAGTTATAAAATTAGAATCATCCTTAGTCTAAACTACCCCTTCATACAGACATGACTTTTCATTTTCTTGAAACTTAATACTTTATTAAAAGCTGATAGTAAAAATGGCAATTACTCCAGTGGTAGTAATACACCCACGCTGCTTTCAGGTGAGGAATAAACAGCTTAGTCAATTGCTGTTTATAGGAGTGAACATGTTGAAATACTTGGAGAACATCCTATCTTCCACTAGGTTAAAGCAGAAGTTTGTTTAGCAACAACTAGGCCCATGGAAGAAATTTTTGACTGTCATAAGCATCGGACACAAGCTGCAATTGTGGGAAAATGACAACCGCTCTCCCTTGTCCTGTTTGCAAGCACCTACATTGGCAGTGGTGCACATCTTGAACGACTTGGCAACCTTCATGGAATTTTCTTTCTTTCTGTCACTTTTAATGTTAATATGTCTGAGCATATTTCTACCAAACAATAGCATTATAATGAGGGGTGGGTTCTAACTTACCTTGCTGCCGGTTCACTTCCTCCCATGCTGTGTGGCCGCACCGCACAGGCGTGCATGCGCAGTGCCGAAAACTCGGCTTCTGCGCATGCGCAGAAGCAAAAGAAGAAAAAAATTCCCCAAAAAAGAGTCGAAAACAAGATGGCGGCGCATGCGCAGTGCCGAAAACTCGGCTTCTGCACATGCGCAGAAGCAAAAACCAGCAAAAAAAATCCCCCCCAAAAAATGGCGGCGTCCACAGACCAGCACCGAAAGAACCAGCTCTGTGACGTCACCACCGATTTACTACCGGTTCTATAGAACTGGTGCGAACCGGGAGGAACCCACCTCTGATTATAATCCATATACTGTGGGATTACATAAATGGAAATTAACCTCCACATTTTGAAGCATCCTTAATTATACTATATTAGAGATAGGAAAACAATTAAGAACATGGAAACTCCCTTATCTAACCCAGGGGTATGAATGATGGCAGTGGTGTTAAAAAGGGTAAGATGGTATATAAAGGTATGTCAAATGAATGTTGGAAGTGTAAAAGAAAAGAAGGGACTTTTTATCATCTATGGTGGACATGTGATAAAGCAAAAAAAAAAATTGGATTTTATATTTTAATATAGAAAATTTTAAAAATGGAGATAAAGATGAAACCAGATTTTTTTTTTTCCTTTTGGGCCTAATGGAAAAAGACCTGGAGAAAAAATTTGGAACTTTCTTACTATATATGTTGATAGTAGCAAGACTATTGTATGCACAAAAATGGAAGGACACTTTGATTCCTACCATGGATGAATAGTTGCAGAAGTTAATGGAATTGGCTGAAATGGCAAAATTGACTATTTTGATTAAAGAAAAGAATATAAGTACTTTTGTTTCCACATGGAGACCGCTTCTGAACTTTGTACTTGAAGTGGAAAAGAATGAAACTTTGATTTTGGCTTTTTCCGATTACATTTGATAGATCCTTATAGAAATGGCTTGTTTATATTATTATGAAAAAACAAAAAGTTGTGATTTGATGTTAATGCCTTATTTTACTGCAACAGAGAGAGTCGGAAGTCAATGTTATTTTTTCTTTTTTTCCTATCCTTCCTCACTTCTCTTCCCCCTCTTCTTCCCCACCGTTTTCCTGTTTACTTTTGTATTTTGTATCTTATTTTATCTTATAACTCAATAAAAATGTTAAGTGAGAAAAAAGGGTAAGATGGTGTCCATGTCCTCATAATTAAAGACTGGCCCCTTTTTTTATGGATGTTGCATGTAAAAAGGGGCAAGTTTTAATTGCATGGTAATGGATACCGTTTTGACCTTTTTGATTCCCCAGCCACGAATTCCCCAATCTAACCCCAAGTAACACCATTGGCCAATCTAGACATGTTCTTAAGTATATAAGACCTTTATACCATCATCACCTGGTGATCATAGAAGCACTATAAAGCCTGTCCTTATTATTGTTGCACTAGGACAAGAATGATTGAATGATGCTTAAAAAGCACTATAAATCACTACTAAAGAAATATCATACTAAATTGTAATTCTTTAGCTCAAATATAATTTCCCACATGCCCTTAAATTATATAGCTTTCCCTCCCAAACATACTATTTGGTGGGCATCTTGATACCATTAGATATTAGAATTCCTTTGGTTTTCATGGATGCCACATTTTCAGATCAGCGGGAGTTAATGCCATGCTAGCTAGCCTTCCTGCAGCCACCTTTTAATGATCTGTTAACAGTTTTCATCTTGGGCATTTTAATTAATTGTGATCACAGAAAAGTAATCACCAATCATCACCTTTAATTTTATCTTTAAAAAAACAAAGGAGGTTTAATTTTAACTGATGGAAAATGGGTTGGTTTTTGACAAGTTAAAGTTCATTTCCTGGTCTGTGATGACTTGTGCTTCCTACCAATCAGAACACAAATTGGAGGTCATATAAAATGCTTGTAGGCTTCCCTTGCCATGGAACTGCATGCTACATAACCTCCTCTAAAGTCTCTTCATCAGTTCATTGTGAACCCTTAGAGTATCTATTATGAATCCTGAGACTAGCAGGAAACATTTATCTAAAATATCCTTCTTGACTTTGCAGCTCATATTGCAAAATGTGCACGTGCAAACAAGTAATAAAAAGAAAACCCATGTCTAGCAAACTTTTAAAATCTTTCCTTTGCCCTCCAAATGCTGTTAATTCTTACCATGTCTGCAAAGATGTATGAAGCTTCCATGCAAAACCCTGCTTGGGTGAATAAAAGCTACAGACCAGTATGTTTAGTGGACTATATCCACAATAATAAGAGCAATTTCTAATCATATAGAAAAAGGAAACGATGGGTAAATTTTGCCTTTCTTAAAAATACAATGGTATTTTGAAATATATGGTACTTCATGTTCATGTTCTTACTTAGGGAGTGAAATAAACATACCAGTCTCTCTGTACTGAGACTTTTGGAAAAACAACACTGCGTCCACAACTGTCTCACATGTTCTTCATTACTGTTTTATGTATTTTGAAATACATACAGGATAAAACTTAAAGGATTCAGTTCCATCCAGAATTTAGCTGTGCTAAATCTGGGGTAGGCAATTGCTGGTGTTTTGTAACTCCACCAATTTTTGGTTTGGTTCCACCTATTGCTTGATTAAAACTCACCCACATTGACATGCAGGCCTCAGCAGATTATTTTTAAATGGAATGAGGCTCTTGGCTGATAAAAAGTTGCTTACCTTTAACCTATGTAAATATGTGTCCATTTAGACATCTTATAGAATCATGCAGGAGAATTCTATAAATGAAAAAAGTAAATAAGTATTATTTTTCCATGTCATTCCCAGTTTCCATTACAAGCTGTTCTCAAAAAGTGCATATTCTACACAGGCTATTACGGTAATTTGATAAGCTAGTTCTTCGTGATATGAATCTTTGCCTTTGTTAAGGGGAGGGGGGGTGGAGAACCATTGCATTTGATGGCTCACAGGGACAGTTCATTAAGCAATCAACCCTTTTAATGAAATAGTTCTTTGTTAAAATATTCATTGATCTGCTGCAGTTTTGCATGGAAAAAGGAATGGGCTGTATCCCAAATGCTTTTCTGTCGAGGCTTCCTAAGCATGCATTTAAAAAAGATTGTGCCCCAGCATTCCAAACATGATAATTCACGCATTAGACCTTGTCAGACAACTTCACAGAGTCAGACCAAGACCTCTGAGTGACACAAAAATTCCCCCCTCCTTCATTGCATCAGTATGCTTAATGATTACCAAGGTTTCACCTCCTAGAGTATGATCTTCTGAGAGAAGTAAATGTCAGCTTCTCTCCAAGTGGGGAAGAAACACATAAGAGCAACAGAAAGGAAATGGAGTAGAAAGCTGGCATATTTTGTATGAGAATTACATTGGAGCTGTAGATGGATAGAACTCACTCAACTCAACTCAATATCCTATTTTGTAGTGTTGAGTAAAAACCAGTTAGCATCACTCCAGGATTTAACAGAATAACAGAGTTGGAAGAGACCTTGGAGACGTCTAGTCCAACCCCCTGCTCAAGCAAGAAACCCTATACCATTTCAGACAAATGGTTGTCCAATCTATTCTTAAAAACCTCCAGTGTTAGAGCACCCACAACTTCTGGAGGCAACTCATTCCACTGATTAATTGTTCCAACTGTCAGGAAATTCCTCCTTAGTTCTAGGTTGCTTCTCTCCTTGATTAGTTTCCATCCATTGCTTCTTGTCTTGCTTTTGAGAAAAGATTGACCCCCTCTTCCCTAAAGCAATTTAAAGAAAAGGTATGTATCAATGTTTTGACTACCATTAAACAAAAGATGTGAATACATCAGAGTTGCCTGGAATAAATGAAGATTTTTCAGTTGGTATTCCAAAGTAGATTAAATGATGGGTGGTAAGAGGAAAAATAAAGGTGACAAGAGAAACTTTCAAAGTTCCAAGCAAGAAATATTCTAATGCTAAATGTTCTATTTAGTCTCAGTGTTGTCCTGTCCATTTGAAAAGGATTACTCACAGCTGACTCTAAAGAAGTAAGAGGAGAAGAATTTAAATCTAAGGAAACAATGCAGACAAGCTCCATGAGTGGTGTGTACAGACAGCCTGATCAGTATGAGTAACATTATTTAAAAAACAGATAAATGAAAAATGAATCCCTGATCTGCTTTGTGTAAAGTAGTGAGTGATAAAATGTTCATGGCTGGAAGTGGGTGATTCTATGCCAGAGGTCTTCAAACTTGGCAACTTTAAGACTTGTGGACTTCAACTCCCAGAATTCTCCAGCCAGCATAGCTATCAGGCATTTCCAACAATTCTGGAGTTGAAGTCCACAAGTCTTAAAGTTGCCAAGTTTGGGGAGCCCTGTTCTACGCCTTGGTCTTTTTCTACCTGGCATGAAGCAAAGAACAAGCACAGGTCAGCTTCTCAGTGATCTGGAATTACGTTATTCTCTTCTGCTCAAACACAACCTCCAAGATCATCTTTTTTCTCCTATAGGGCTGAGGTTCGGGAAAAGTGAGGCAGATTAATTGATTGATTGATGCCATTTATATGGCTGCCCAACTCACTCATGGTGACTCAGGGTGGCTTACAGATATAACACCCAATATACCCCCACCTTCCTAGCAACATTTAAACAAACCAGATCCCTGTTGAGTAAGCCCTAACTGTAATGAAGCTTCCCAGGTGAAGGAGAGAGGGTTGTCAGGAGATGGCATGGGGCATCTGAGGGAAGCGGTGTCGATATTTTAACATCCTTCCAAAATTAGTTTCCTCATGGAAATATCATACAACAGGCCAGAAATCCTTTGAAAAATAGTGGGCAGCAGAGAACAGAGAACTGTTTTTTTGTAGATGTGTAAACATGACAAAACAAAACAAAACCAGATGTCATTCTTATCTAGAATAAACCCAGCTTATTCTCTTGATTGTTGTGGAAGCTCACACCCACAACAACCAAGAAAACAAGTTTCAGGAGAGGATGGAGAATATTTTTATGACATATTCATTAGCTGTATTGCTTTCCCAGTACTCATCTTTTTTAATTATTGTGGTTTTCCAGAAAAAGTCAGGAAAAGATTTAGGATACTCCCAAGTAAAATTTTCATTGCATAATAGTGGTGTCTTACTTGCAGAATTTTATGAGAAATCCAATTTATCATACTCCATTTATAAATCTCTCCCTTATTTTATACCATTATTTCTGCTCTTTTTTTTTTCTAAAGGGGAAAGAAAAAAAGAAAGAAAAGATGGAATAGTTCAGGGGTGTCAAACTCACCTCGTCACAGCAGCATCACGTGACGTATCGGGACTTTTTCCCCCTTCGCTGAACCGGGCATGGGCATGGCCAGCACGTGACACATCCGGCCTGTGGGCTGGGAGTTTGACAGCCCTGGAATAGCTGCTTATAGCTCTTAGAAGCTTCTTCTATGAGATTGCTCTTACATTTAAAAGTTAGGACAGCTCCAGTTATTAATTGAAATGCAAAGGAAGGGTAAACATTATTGCTTCTAAAAAAATTGTTAGCAAGTAACAATTTTATTTTATATGAGGTAGAAAAACCTTGCTTTTGAAAATAGGAAGAAAATATTTTTATAGTATTCGCTTGTTTTGGACAGACACAGTTAATAGCACAAGCAGTTGGCCGTTCTTGCTAATTTTGAAGTCATTTACAGCTTCTGTTTGTACAAAGGTTCTGTCTGCATCTGATTTTTTTGAAAATCAGAATGAAAGTTCCTCAAGTGAATCTACACACTCGCTTTTCTTTGGCACTAGAGCCAGTAAGGAGGACCACATTCCCTTGCGGATATTTGTTTGGGAAAACATGATGCAGTCTCTTGTTGACTAAGTCTAGTGGGTTGGCTTTTCACCCAGTGCTGAGAGGAGTATGTTGTTTTTAAATGTAGAGCCAGGAGATTTCTCATCATTTACAGTAAATGAATCACATCATTTCATTGCCTTATGCAACTGGAATGTGGTAGCCAAGTGAGAAATCCATGGCCACCCACCTAACTGTTCTGTCTTAAGCAGGAGGCAAGATTTTACAGCCATTTAGGGAAGGCAGGTGATGGTAATAGCCATGCACTGGGGAAAGAGCCAACTGGAAAGATATGTATCACTTTCTCTGGTTAGGAGGCACACAAAAAATCATCTCCCTTTTTTAGTATCCTACAGAGCACATAATCAAGAAAATCACTACTTACAGCCCACAGTTAATATAAACCTGAGTTCTGCTTTTACTTTTTCACTGATGCTAAATTGCTTTAACTTTTCTTGCTGTCATGACTTCCCCAGACTCTTCAAGTCTGCTGATCATGCTATTCTGAATCCAAGATTAGATCCAAATGGAGTAGAAAGTTTAGTCTTGGACAGAAGGGTAAATAATAATAATAATAATAATAATAATAATAATAATAATAATATGACGATGATGATGATGATGATGATGATGATGATGATGATGATGATGATGATGATGATGACTGGATTTCACCATGCTTAAATGAATTTGTCAATGTGTTATGCTAAAAAATCTGCTTATTTTCTCCATATATTATTGCAAAGAGAAATAATTTGGGGAGTGAGTGTGTGTGTGTGTGTGTGGATAGATAGATGATAGATAGATAGATAGATAGATAGATAGATAGATAGATAGATAGATAGATAGATAGATAGATAGATAGATGCCATCTGTTGATATTGAGGGGAAAATTGTAGAATCAAAATGCAGATTTGTATTTAAAGTTTGAATTTTTACATTTAAAAACACAACAAAAAGGATTTAATTCAAACCCTTTGCTAATTTCCCAAGCAAAAGATTAATGTGACTCAGGACAAGACGGGCCTTGAATAATATGCAATGCTTTTAATAACAGAGAATAATACTTCCATGATGGAAGATTCAATCTTTTACTTGAATTTCTTGTTTCTGGGCAATTATTAAGTATTCTGGAAAAAAAAATACTGTCAGAGTTAACACCATAATTGAGAGTTATTAAAAAAAAACATGAAATATATTATGGGGACATTTTAGAAAATAGTTGCTGAAATTTACAAACACATTCCTCATAGCTTAAAAAAGTATTTATTTGGTATAATGCACACATGCACATAGCATACTGCAATTCCTTATTGCCAACAGACAGTAGCCAATATTTCTATATCCTAGAAAATAATACAAAAATGTCAACAGAATGGGTAGGAAATGGAGGTAAATAGGGGACATATTTAGATTTGTTACCATAGAATAGTGATACTTGTGAATTGTACGAAGGACAATGAAGGACTTTAAAGAGGACTTCGAAGGAAACATTCTGGGAGGCAGAAGGGACAGCCAAGGAGAAAAGGTGGAGCAATTTGTGGCTGGAGGAAAGCTTCACTGTGAGTGGACTATGCAAACAAAGATCGTAGTAGCCATATAAGTAGTAAAAGTTTGGGCAAGGGTGGCAAAATTATGGGTAGTTTTGAAAACAATGAGAAGGTTCTGTAGGATTTAGAAACAAATAAATTATACTGAATTCAATATGAAACTTAGGTACCTGTGAATATTGGGAAAAAAATCAGGTGGGACCTAATGACAAGTCATAATGACTGAGACTTAGCTGTAGTTAACTTCTGTTGGACTTTGCCTTAAAGATTTAGTTTTCAAAATGGCTCTGTTATCCAAGAACATAGTACTGAAGGAAAACCATTTCATAAAAACTTTAATTTATAAAACACCGGAGCAAAACAGAACATTAACAAATAGTTTGTGCAGACTGTTAGATGAGCCATTGTACTTCCCCTTTATTCTGGAGGAAGAGTCTTTGGGGGCCTCAAAACAGCTGTGCCTTTGGATTGCTGTGGGTGTTCAGTATCCTCCTTCATTGGACAGATGCACAAGTCTATTAAAACAAGCATTATTTGAGACATGGTCAGTTGCTGATATGGTGATATAACATTTAAACCTTAACCTATGCCTTGAGCTTTAAATTTCTCTCTGTGCATATGTCTATTCCATAATCATTCAGTTGCTTCTTCAAGAGAATAAGAGGAAGGCCTAAACGCAGAGAGCAAAACCAAGCTGAAGACAATTTACCCTTGTCATGTGGCTTGCTTTAGCTTACTGCCGTTTAACAGCTGGCTTGCCACCCCAGCTGGTCAAGTCATATTTTTTCTTCAAGCAAAAGAAAAATGGTAGAATACAGAATTTTCGCCAGACCTGCTATGAGTTCATGAATGGCAACATTGCCCTCTGCCCTGCTCCCATCCTCTCCATTTCCAAATCTTTCCTAACACACTGGAAGTCTAGCCCGCCTTCTCCCTCCCTCACATTGAAGTGTTTCCAGTATGGTATTATCCATAAGCTCGGTTTCTTGAGCCCACAGTCATTACTCAACCCAAATTAGCCAACAGCTAAATCAGAGGTTGTGATCTCCTAGGGGAGTAGGGATACAAGTTACTTAGAGAAGGATCACTATTTTTTTGGGGGGGGGGAAATTCCTGATCAGCTTTGTGCAAGCAGAGTTGGAGTGCTGTCAGAACCTGCTCCAAGTTTTGCTCCTCACTTTGTCTCTGCAAGCCTTGGTGAGCAGTTGCAGGACTGAAACACTTGAGAATCCTGGTGAGTCTATAGCAATAAACTGAGTTATTGAAAGTAGGAAGAAGCCAGTGTGGTATAGAGGTTGAGATACTGGACTGCCATAAGAATCAACCAGGTTAAGTCTGCTGTCAGCTATAAAAACTCACCAGGTGACTCTGGGCCAGTCATTTTCTCTCAGTTCAGCTGACCTCACAAAGTTGCTGCTGTTAGGGGGAAAAAATGGGAGGAGGAGCAGTACAAACATCACTTTGAACTCCTCTCTATAGAAATCAGACGAACAAATAAATACAAGAGTTACATATATTTTCTGCCCATCCCTAATTGAAATGAAATAATTTTATTCACAGAAGCCAGAGGGGTCAAATAATTCATTTATCATTTTGGGTGTTCTCTGGACAATTAAATCTGAACAGCCCTACACTAAGGACATAGGACACAAGACATGAGGGCTCACCATTCTCAATTTCCCAACTGTTCCATTTACAGCTTCACAGTTTATAATGCTCTATATCAGCGGTTCTCAACCTGTGGGTTGCGACCCCTTTGGGGGTCGAACGACCCTTTCACAGGGGTCACCTAAGCGCACGCTAGCCCGCCATCTTGGTGCCATGTCCCCTTTGTCAATTCATCGCGCGCGGGGCGGGGGTCACAGCGGCGGGGAGGGGGTTGCGGCATTAGGAAGGTTGAGAACCACTGCTCTATATGAAGCTTCCTAGTTGCTGAATTCACTGGTCTGTTCCCCTTTCCTCATACAAGCAAAAAAAAAAGTTTCCAGTATGCTGTCCCCTCCCCCCTAAGAAAGCAAGCATTTACTTGATCACCTATTTGTGTTCAATTGTCTGCTCATGTACAAAAGCATGCTTTCAAACCAGCCTGAGTCATTGGGTTCTAGAAAAATCTGTATACATATAATCCTAGACCTCAGACATTTTTTTTGTCCATTGTTTGCACAGCTTGTCCTAGCATGTCTGTTTGGGAAGCTGACAATAATATTTTAATCACTGAAATTATTTCTACAGTAATGTTCCTTAAAGTACTGATGTACAGCTGGACCAGAGGTAGTAAGATTTAATTCTCAATTAGTCAATATCCAGAGGATAGGGGTGGGAGGGGGAATAAATGCAAACAAGTTATTTGTAAACCCTAAAATGTTACTGGATAAATTACACTTTATGTATCTTAGCAACTTTAAGACGTGAGGATTCAACTCCCCAGCTGAAGTCCGTACATATTAAAGTTGCTGGGATTGGGGAACACTGTTCTAGCTTCTAGTCCACAGGTGTCAAACTCCTGTGCAACTCTCGTTGCTGTCACGTGACGTTTCACAATGGTTTTTCCCTTCGTGGAGCTGGGGTGGGTGTGGCCTGCACGTGACGCATCCAGCCCATGGGCTGCTAGTTTGACACCCCTGTTCTAGTTTATATAGTTTATAGTTTTGGTGTTAATATCCAAAGGTCTTCATGGCTTCAAGCTCAAAGAAAGCCTCCCCCCCTTTTTTTTTGCTAATAACTGGCCCAGCTATTTGAATACCTTCCAAAACCTATTTCCAAACAGCCATGTTAAATGAATTGAGGGAAATGGCCACAAGTAAAAGGCCTCCTCAGCAAGGACAGTTATGGGGGAAGAGAGTCGATGTAATAAAAATGGTGGACGCAACTGGGTATTTGAAGCTCAGTCGCCTTTTGTATATGTGTAATTTGTATACTACTAAAACTCTTGTATCTGTAACCTTTAACTTGGTGAAACAGTGAATCATAGGACAATTTTTGTACCTCCAATATGCATCCAAAATCTAGGACCCATTACTCCATTACTTAAGGAGAAATTTCCTGATAGTGAGAACAATTAACCAGTGGAACAGTTTGCCTTCAGAAGATGTAGGTGATCCATCACTGGAGGTTTTTAAGAAGAGGTTGGACAGCCATTTGCCTGAAATGGTATAGGATCTCCTGCTTGAGCAGGGGGTTGGATTAGAAGACCTCTGGTCCCTTCCAACTCTGTTATTCTATTATTCTATTGTATTTCATTCCATCCTGTAGGATTGAAATTTGGCAAATTTGTGGTCGCTTCAGTGTTACCCTGTTGCCATGCACAGAGGTTCAGTAGGCAATTCCAAGCCTAGCCCTCTGGAGGTCAGATAGACCAGCCCTTCCTTTGGCCAATGGAAATTAAGTAGACTGGTTCCACCCTAGCCCTACAGAGGTCCAATAGACCAGTTGTACCATGAGTTGCCAGAGGGCAGTCAATTGCAGTCAAGCTGGCAGGAAATTGTTCCTGCTTCTACTGCTTTTTGTTTTTGGTCATTCTGTTTCTCTATATAGATAAGGAAATATCTCTGAAATGATGATCCAAGAGGGTATCTAGTGCATATTAAAAAGGATCTTTCAGATGCTCCTTCCATTTTGATGGTGTTGATACTTCCCCGCCAACTTCTGCTTCTCAATATGGGGGTTCATTTTAAAAATGCCCACCCTAGAGATACTTGGTGTCTGCATTGCTATCCTTTTAATACCAGGTCTAAGATATTCATTCTATATATTTTTTATTTTAGATTTTATTCTAGACTGAAAGCAATAGCAATAGCACTTAGATTTATATACCACTCCACAGTATTTTACAGCACTCTCTGAGTGTTTTACAGAGTCAGCATATTGCCCCCAACAATCTCTGTCCTCATTTTACCAATCTCAGGAGGATAGAAAGCTGAGTCAACCTTGAGCCGGTCAGGATCGAACTCCTGCTGTGTGGGCAGAGTTAGCCTGCAATACTGCATTCTAACCATTGTGCCACCATGGCTTTGAAAGAGTGTATTTTACATTATTTTTTCCTATGAATTTTATTAATTGTATTTTTGTTGTAGTATTTTTAGTATTTGTTACTTTAATAATTTTTAAAAATTATACAGATTTTGTAATCCATCCAGGATTAGGCAGATTAGAAATATAATAAAGGAATCAATGAATGTTTACATCATTATGCAATATTAAGAATTCTGTACACTGGTGTGAAGGGCAGTGATTATTCTTTCATATCTAGTTTACAATTCCTTGGTAGAGGGCAGGTGTTATATATCTCAAATTCTTCAGTTCGAGCTTAGTGTTACTACAATCATCACAACTATTGACTATCTTTGAATATAGGAACTTTTGATCAAATGTAAAAGGCAAGATTTTTGTTTACTTGTTTATAGTGACAAAAACCTTCATAAAGAGTAACTTGCTTGCTGACCTACTCCTTATCTGTCTATTCGATTTCATTTGCATAGCATGCTTTTTACCAACAATTTCATGATAGCTGTATGATATCATTTATTTTAAACTGTAATTCAAAGCAAATCTATTCAAAAAAAATTGGACTAGAATCAGTATTTACTGCTGAGTAAATATACTTGGGACAGCATTATTACAATTCAACAATTGTACTTGATGTATGTTTCTTTTACGTGTGCAGCGTAGCCAACAAGTACTGAAGGGTTTACATTGCCATTGTGCAAAAGCAGAAGATTTCTATAAAACGGTACATGATAGGTTAGATTACAAGTTATTTTCATGATTAGCCAAAAATCTATTTAAAAATCCCAATGTGTTCAGGAAGCAAAATCTTTGTTGTCCAGTGTTATCAAACAGCATTTCTGTGAACATTTAGATAGGCATTCATTAAATAACAGGCACCAGCATGGATTAATGGTAAATAAATCATGCCAGACTAACTTGATCTCCTTTTATGACAGTTATTAGCCTGGTCAATTGGGGAAATGCCCTGGATATAGTATATCTTGATTCAGCAAAGCTTCTGACAGCCTCTCATGGCATCCTTATTAACAAAATAGCCAAATATGGCATTGATAACTCAATCCTTAGAAGCGTCCACAGTTGGCTCAATGATTATACTCAGAGGGTGGTTGTACGAGATGTCAAACCTGCCTGGAGAGACATATTGAGTGGGGTGCTACAGAGCTCTATCCTGGGCCTTGTGCTGTTCAATGTTTTTATAAATGATAAAATGATGAGGGAGTCAAGAGAATGCTTGCCAAATTTTCAGATGATACAAAGTTAAGAGGGCTGGCTAATACTTGGAAAGAAAGGGGAGGGTGCAAAAAAGGGTAGAAGAGTAGGTAGAAACAAACAGAATGAAATTTAACAAGGAGAAATATAAACATGTATCTAGATAAGAAAAATTCAAGAAACATACACAGGGTAGGAAAAATCTAGCTCAAGAGTAACACATGTTAAAAGGACTTGGGTGTATTAGTAGATCACAAACTTAACATATCCCAATAGTGTAATGCAGCTGCAAGGAAGGCCAATGGCATTCACAGGAGCGTCAAATGGAGCACAGAGTCCAGTTTATAAGAAGTAATTATTCTTCCTCGGTCAGCCTCACTTGGAGTATTATGTTCAATTCTACCTGCTCCAGTTTAAAGAAAGGTACCTAGAGAAGGTCTACCAAGATGGTGAAAGACGTGGAAATCAACTCCTACATGGAACAGTTAAAAGACCCAGGTCTTTAGCTTATAGAAGCTAAAGGTAAAAAGGAGACATGATAGCCATTCTCAAATATCTGAAGGGCTGGTACATTGTATGGGGTGCAGATCAGGGGTGGGTTCCACTTACCTTCCCTACCGGTTTGCATTCGGGGAAATGACCCTCTGCGCATGCGCAGAAGCCTCTGCACATGCGCAGAGGGTTCTTTGCCAGCTGCGGCGACCGGAGGACCAGTTCGGGGGTGTGGACAGCTGGCCATCACTGCCAGTTCGGCGAGTGGGTGCAAATTTCCACCACCGGTATTATTATTATTATTATTATTTAAATTTCTATGCCGCCCAACTCCCGAGGGACTCGTATGGGCGAACCGATATGGGCGAACCGGTCCGAACTGGCAGCAACCCACCACAGGTGCAGATGTATTATCACTTACTTCAGACTAGAACTGGAAGACTAGAACTAGCAGGATAACACTTCAAGGATATAGATTTATATTACACATTAGAAAGAACCTCTTAACAGTAGTCATCAGAGCAGGCCACATCATAGAATAGTTCCATTTCACTAGAGGGTTTTTTTTTTTTTTTTAAAAGCCTGGATAATTGGGAATGGTAGTATGCAGAGATTGGAGAAGGTGATCTCTTAAGATCCTTCTAACTCTATAATTCGATGACCAAATCAGCTCCAAGGCCAGGTCTGCTTTGTATACAATGCCCAATCAAAGATACCCAACTACTTATCTACTTGAGTATCTGTAATGTGCTGGAGGAAAGCTTATTTGCACTTCTGGTAGTATTTAACTATGGATGGGTTTTTTTTAGCACTGCTACTTTGTTGATTTTTGTTGCAGGTGTTTTTTTCATTACTAACCACATATGGCATTAAAATGCATTTTCAAAAAGCATTCTTAGCATGGTAACCTTTCAGTTGGTTAGGAGCCAACTGGTTAGGCGAGACAAACAATAAACAATAAGAGCAATGTCTTGCCCAATTCTTCCTGTAAGGAGGGGGGAAAAAAACTACTGAGTGAAGGTCTGGAGGCAGCAGTTGCTTCTCTTCATTTCCTCAAACTATTTTTGTTTTGGAGAATGCAAACTTTGAGATGTTGTCATCAAAGCAGCAACTGCTCCAGCCTTTCCCTTCACTGAATTTCTTAACTAAGCAACCCAATAGTGAAAACTATGCTGTGAACCTCATAGTTTCTATTCTTTTATAGGAGACAGCTGGGAGTGGTAACACCAGATGTTCTGGACTGCGACCCCCTCTGATCGCCGACTATAAAGGCCAGGGCTGACAGGTGAAGTCCAAAGTATCCAGAAGGCACAGGATGCTTTCCTCTAAAAAGGAAGATGAACGGGAGGAGACTGTTATTGCTAGTGCTTCCACATTGGATAAACATTTCTCTGTTTCTTATTGCAGCCACTTGCATGTACAGTATATCCTATTTCTTTGGGCAATGCAGATGGAAGAATTGGGATTAGTTGGACTATTCACCATATGTAGGTAAAATTCTCTTCTTCACTGGGGTTATGATGGGCAACTTGGCTGGGTCTTCCACTGTTAACATGCTTCATAAGGGGAGAGTCCAGGAAGAGAACTCTTTCAGTAACTGCTTTTTTTCCCCCCAAGCAAAGGCATTAGCTTGTGCTCCCAATTTTCCTGTTGTGGGGCCTTGAGGTGTTCCAAGAAGTGAGCAGGACTGAAGAGTATCCTCTTTCCTCTTCTCCGAAAAGTGGTACAGTTCAGGAGGAAAGTGTTGAAGAAGATTAAATACTGTGTGGCAGGGGAATCTCTCCTTTTCTGATTGTTTCTAGGGTCTCCCAGATAGAATTAGCTATTTACAATTTGATAGTTTTTCCTTACCCTTTTATTGTAAGTTGCTTTTCATTCAAAATATGAGTAGAGAAGGAGTAATCCTGTCATAGCGCTGTCATCTTGATCTGAATTAACTTCTGTCCTAAGGCAGGCTGATCTGTAAGCAAATACTGCATAAAACCCACAGAAGATCATGGACTTTCTGTATCCTGTCTAGCTTAGATGATTTTATTTCTGGATCTTTGTTTGGGCTTTACATTTTTAATAAAATCATGAAGTAGAAAAGAAAATACCAATCTTTTAAAGTGATAATATATAGTTATGCATAATATGCACCGTATACTCTAAATATTTTAGTTCTTTATAAGTAAAGGGGTGAATCTTGAAAATTAATGTATTTGTATGTATGTAGTATCCAGAAAAGAAACCGCTGTAATATACATAATATATAATCTAAGATATGTCTACTCAGAAGTAAGTGCCTTCCTTTAGTATAAAATTGCAACCAGGTTAAATCCAGTTGAATATAGATGGATTTAATGTTGAATAAGCACTGAAAATAAAGGCAGGGTGACGTAAATCAAATTTTAGATAGAACTTCATATACTTCCTAAAGTATCAGCAAACCAAATTATATTATAATTTCAGTGTTTTACTTACAGTTTCATTCTTTCAACTACATCTATTTGTCACAAGTCGAACACCAGTATTAACTTATAGAGCGATAATCAGTAATATTTTTTTAAAGTGTTGAATTAGGTGTGCTTTTTATTATGTTTTAAACTTTGTATTTCAAAACAAAGTGAGCAAGGATCAAACCAGGATAGTTTGTGATTCAGATATAGCAATCTTGCACGACTGGAGAAGCCAAATGCTTCAGGAGGATGAACCACTATGTCTAAAATTCTCCAGGAGTTGCATAAGCAAGGTAGAAAGGATGTGAAGTTTTCTTTTCCCTCAAACTTCTCTTTCCTTTATTTTTATATTTGTTTACAATTCTCATATATATCCTGATGGAAGAAAAACTAAGCACTCAGAGCTGGTATAATTCTTCCCACTCTAGGTATATTTGGGCTTGATGTGCTTCCTTTTTGCCTTCTCTATCATCCAAGCACTGTGGCAGAGATTAAACATCTGTAGACCAGCACGATAGAGAGGCTTTTCCCCTAACTGCAGTGAGCAAGTCCTGCTACATTTTGTGACCCCAGCACCTCTCCCAGGTGCTGGGGTCACAAAACCCTAACCCTATGATGGCTCCCTTCATATGAAATTATGGCAACTTTCACTGTATTATTTTGGGCACTCCCATTCTTACCAGTGTTGCTTTTTTCAGATTCATAATGCCTTGATGCCAGCCCAGCCTCACAAAAAGAAAATAGTGAGAAAAAGTGATGCCCGTAACTTACAGATTACATTTTTTTCAGTCTGAAAAAAATAGCAAAATGTTGTAAACTGTTTTATATTCCTTTAATTCAATGTAATTGGAAGAAGGTACTTGTTAAGTACAGAGCTAGCATGCTCATTCAGGCTATTTAATACTGACAAATCATTTAAAAGGAATTTATTATCTGCACTTTTAAGTATCTGATTTTAAATTAAACTAATACTGTTGAAAATACACTGTCTGTTTGCAATATATCCATCTGTTTAGTGTTGTGGGTAAATAAGCCTGATTTTTTTTTTTTTACAAACTAGTCCCAAACATACCTATTGATCTGGTTTCAATCAGACCAAAATTTTAGAAGAATTTGGAGACACCTAAATAACCTTTACAGTGTGAACTGTACTCCAAAGTAATTCGTTTTATTTATTCAGGCATAAGTTTAGATAGTATCCAATTTTAGGGAAGTTAAAAGGGTGTATAAAATGAACAAATAAAAATTGCAAAGGTTTTCACACTGCTCTCATCTTACTACGTTTTTCTATCACATAGCTTGATTTTAGGGTACAATCAATGCTGATCTACTTCAGTCTTGAGTTTTGAACATTTTCATGCATCAACATGAAACATAAAACTGAGCTTCCCACTGTGTCTATGCAGTCATCCGAATCATTTTGTAGAAGGCGAAGTGCAGGAAAGTCGTAAAGTGTTGATATTGGCATTACGGATGTGAGATGTGCAATGATGGAGTTAAGCTTCACATGTGAAAATTCTTTATTCATTCTGTGGTCTTTGTATGAACTTTGCGCTTCACACACTAGATCTCCAGTGTGCATCACTGCCTGTACATCTGAAGAAAATCCTTCCACTTGCATCTGTATTATGCATGCAGTTTGTTGAATAGATTGTACACAGCGAAGTGCTTAGTTAAAATTGATTGGCTAGGACACAATCACGCCGTAGGCCACTTTACAAACTACAAACTCAATATCTGCATTCTTTTAGGGATTAATTTATCACACTGGCCATTCATAAGTATAGAGGAGCAAAACAAGGAGAAAGGCAAAAGAGAGTTAAGTACGCCTTCACTATATTCGGCAGCATGGCGAAATAGCAGCCCGCTCAGGTACTAAAAGGCCCCAAAGTGACTTGACAGATCGCGCAAGAGAGGCCTCGTTTCCTTTAACTCCTCTTGCTTCAATAGCGTCCCTTCCCCTCTCATTCACCTCTTTTATCTCCCCCTCGCCGTGGCTTCCTCTTCCATTCAGGACCCGTGGGCTTGAAAACGAGCTGCACCTGCTTTAGATGAATTATGGTAAAACTGGAAGTAACTCGCTCTCCCACCCCTCCCTTCCAAGCTCTCAAGTCACATCTCCAGTACAGACACAACCCCTGTGATTAGACGCTGATCTCCCCGTCTGAATGGGACAGAGAGAGAGGAGGGACCCACGGCATAGAGATTGACTCCCCCCCCCTTGAGACTTCCATTGAGGAAAACGGAAGAGAAGAAGGAAGAAGCAGGCACCCCCCCTCCCCACTACGATACGAGAGAAGGAAACAGCAAAAGCTTGAGCAGGAGAAAAGTATGACCATGCCCGAACTGTGTTAGAGCTTTCTTTTCTCTCTCTCGGCTTCTCTCTCTCTCTCTCTCTCTCTCTCCCCCCCCCTCTCTTCTCCCCCCCCTCTCTTTGTCTCCGAGGTGTTTAACTTTGGGGGATCTCGGGCATTTCTGCACCGCAAGGGACGAAGCTGGAGGAGGCGGCGGCGGCAAGACAGCAAGAAAGAGGCAGCCACATGCGCCGAGTGGGGGGTGTTAAAAGTTGAGTCTCGATTCCGGGCGCCGTAAGATCAAAACAGGTTGGTGGGATTTCTTAGCGACCCCAGCGGCCTTCCCCCACTCCCTAATTCTCTGAAACTTTCATTGTTGGTTTACTTTTGAATCCAGGCAAAGGGACCTTTTGTAGTTCCTTCCTCTTTTTTTTTTTTTCCTCCCCCTTGCTGAAAAGGACTGTTCTGCTTGAAGTCTCAAGAAATTACCCAGAATATTTGCGCCCGGGAAACCCGTAAAGTTGCTTAACTGGCCGAGCTGGTGTTTCTCCCCCCCCCTCTCCCTCCCCAGGTGTTTTGAAAAACAGGTGTCAGGGGAGGCTGAGATTTCTGCTTTGTTGGTTCCTTCTCTCCCCCCCCTCCTCCCACCGACCCTTGTCCTTCCTCGCAGTGTCCAAAGGAGAGCGAGGAAAACCCCTTAAGAATGTCGCGGGAGGTTGCCGGGGGGGGGGGGGAGAAGCGGCGGCGTGAACATATGTAGAGAAGCCACTTGGAAGGCGGCAGCTGCCCGCCGCTCCGAGTGTTTGCTTTGGATTTCTCGGTGGCTGTTTTTCGCCAAGGAGGCGCGTGAAAGTTCGGGGCACCCGGGACCTGAAGCGGGCGAGAGACAAAGAGAAAGGTTCTGACGGAGGCAACTTTTCGGCCGGGATTTTGCCGACCCAGGGGTTGAGGGGTGCGGAGCCAGCCCCCCCCCTCCCCAGTATGGATGGGGCATCGGCCGGCGACGAAAGTGGCACGTTGGAAGGCTTCCTCTTTGTTCGGGGGCGGGGGCGGCGGCGGCGGCGGCGAGGAGAGGAGGCAGAGATAGGAGGATCTTGCCTGTGTGGAGGGGGGGGGATGAAGGAAGAAGCGGTGAGCGTGTGTATGTGAGTGAGTGAGTGAGTGTATTTGGCTGTTCGGTTTTTTTGTGAATGCGACGGGGGGTGGGGAGAAGATGTTGCAAAACCGCTTTGGGGTTTCTCCAGATCAATCAGTTCGGTAAGTGTGTCTGTGAATTACAATTTATTGTGATTGACAGGACGGGTTGACTCCAAGGTTTTCGCGTTTATGGCCGTCTTGAGTACACACCAGGGTGGGGGAGGGGAGGGAGAGGGAAAGCTTCGGATCGGGACGGCTGATTCCTGCTCTCTCCCCCCCTCCCCCCCTCAACTTCACTTCGTGGAGTAACTTTTCTGGCAGTAACTTGGTTCAAATTCTTGCCTAGCAAAAAACAAAACAAAACCAGCTTTTGAGTTCGTTCTCTTCTTCGGGATTGTAAAACGTTGGGATGGTCGAAAAACATTAAATAGCTAGAAAATGCCTCAGTTGGACTAAATTTTAAATGATTTTATTATAAACAACTTTTTTTTAGTTAATAGGTCTGTTTTTTGAAAGGGTAGGTGGAATAAAAGTTACAAAAGAACATTTCCTTTTACTGTGACTTTAAAGGAGGCTTTGTTTTACATATATTTTTATTGCGCAGAATATAACACTGTCAAAGAAGCTCCATCAGTCCGTGTGGCATCATTTTCTTGTTGGCTTTCCTTCTTTTTAATGTCACCTATGATTAGAAATGTTAGTTTAGGCTAAAAGTATCAGGGAAACTACTGGATATGTTATTAGCCCTAATATAGTATGCTAGTTCTAATTCTTACTCAAATGGAAGAAGTGACTTCTATAAATGAATAGAAGCACAAAACGATACAAATATCTATAATGTATAATGTTGATTAAAATGTAAATAACAGATGGAGTGGCACTTGAAATAACAACATTGCTCAGTGAAATTTCAGCTGATTTCTAATTTAAAAAAAAATTGAAAATCAAAATTTCATTATTAAGATGAATCTTAAATGGACAATTTTACAATTGTTTCAGATTGGATGTTTAGTTCCCTGACTATAGCCCAGTGAACCTCAGCCAGTATCCCCTATGTTCACATTTCTTTGGGCAACTGAGAAGTTTCAAGCAAGCTATTGAAAGAATTATATTTTGCATAGATTTGTAAAATGTATTAATCCATATTTATAATATCCCACAATAGGGGCAAATAGTAGATCTATTTCCTGCCCATATTACTAAAGTTCTGAGTTTTTTCCCCTAGTTCTTCAACACATATGTTTACGCCACCCCTATACAAAGTTTTGTAAGGCAGATCAGTTCAAATACAATAAGTGCATTTTTTTCTTTGATAAGAATTAGTTAATGTTGGCATCTTCCATTTTTAGTATGTACCTGGAACAAACACTTTGTCTTGAATTTCATATTTTGTTTAAAACTGTTTAAGCACATTCTCCTCAAACTCATAATACATGTTGCATAAATAGGAATAGGCATTATATTCTTTTTAAGTGCAGTATTAAGAGAAATGTGTTGGACACCCTCATGATAGCTGTAAGCCCTTTATTTATAGATCTCTTTCCAGAGTTCATTGACGACTTCAAATATATGCTCCAGCCAAAAACTGCATTTGTCTCTTGAAGGTAAAGTTTATAAGGCAGTCTTCTACTCTAGACAATTCCACTTTTTAGCTCTAGATTAGAACTTTAATATTTTCAGGTATTGGGTGTGGGGGTGTGGGGACAAGAAATAGAAGTATTGCTTGATATAATAATGTAGAATATTATCCAGATGTACTATTACAAGAAAGGGACTTGTTCCGCTAATAGGCCATTTTGTATGAAATTTACATAGTGTATGATATTAACCTTCAGCCAATAGAACTCATCAGTTGTATATGTTAGCTGGTAACAGCATTAAGCACTCTATTGAGAAAGTTCATACAAAATTAACTTTATTTAATCCTATATACATATAGAAGTAAAATCCTCTGAGTAACTTCTAAATGGTATAAAATATTCCAGTGCTGCAATGAAGCAGTAGTCTTAATTTTTATTGTGTTTTAAAGTAAAACTAAAATCTAAAGGTAAGTGATCCTCAGATAATTTGATTTTAAAATATTTAATCTTTTTCATTCTAAATTAGTAAAAAAAAAATCAGGCAGATTCTATGAAACTGGGCAGAAAACAGTCTGGATCAGATATATTATTTATTGTGCAAACCAAATTAGAACAGAAAAGTGATTAAGAAAATTATTTTTTTTTCATGTGGGAATGAAGATATTAAAAGTCATTCAATCTATATTTTGGAGATTTCTTAGAAAGTTATTCAAAGTTCAATTGAGTCCTTGAATGAATATTTGGTGTGTATGTCTGTGTATAATTTATATGTAAATCTGAAATGTGCAGAGTATAGGTTTGTAAAAATAATTTCCTAAAAGTACAACAGTTTTAATGTATGTACTGTTTCATATAATTAATTTGGGAACATCTTTGCAGTGCAAATTATAATCAAAATCCTGGGTAATCTATTCATTTATGCATTATATGCCAGACCCAAAAAAAGTTCATGGAGCATTGAGATAGGAAAGAACTTCAGAATATGAAACACATAGGGATAAGGATGTCTTATCACAGCTCTATTGCACAATATTGTAAGAAAACTAGGAAATTGGCATTGGATTCTATTCTTCTCAGACTGATAACTTTTTAGACCATAAAGGTGCTGAGCACCCTGTTATCCTAATGCCACATAGTTTAAAATTATAATAAAAAAGACTGCGTTTAGGACTAAAGGATATCAACGAGAAAATAGTTTAGATGAGTAGTTTAGGTCTAAGAATATCCATTTAGATTTAATAATTAACATTTCTGTTTATTGTTCCTTTATTAGAGGAGATTAAAATCAAGAACAGAGAAGAATTTTGGTGTGCTCCTAACTCAGATTTCCCGTATAAGAAAGAAGGATTTCTTAAGACGAAAAAAAAAAAATCTATAAAGCAAAGAGCAAATAAAATAAGCACTTGAGGCGCTTTCTCTTTTTCGTTTCTAATAACCAAGCCGGGAACTATGTGCAGTCAGTTGTGAAGTTTTTGCCCAAAGAAGCCTAGGAGCATTTCTTTTCTCATGGCGCACGGGATGCTTTTGAATCTGATAATGTTTGCGTGTGTCTTGCTGTGGGGTTGGAATAGGGGAGGAGGGGTGGGGAGGTAAGCTGAAAATATATTTCTGTTATATGTGGAGAAGAAGATTGGAAAAAGAAAAGATTCTATTGCATTTTACTTTTAAGAGGAATTATGGTCCAATCCTATGCATACTTACTCAGAAATTAATCTCATTATGTTTAATGGAGCTTACTTCCAGGCAAGTGTGTATACGATAGTTTTAATCAAATCTTTGTTTATATTTCAGAAGTAGGGTAGTGGAAATTTTTTAACCTATATGTTACAGAAGATGGAATGTGGGAAAGGGGCACACATAGATTACCCATGTATGTTATTTATTTATTATCCTGTGAGTCTCTTTAGAAAGAATGGAATTGTGTACATTTTTACCTGACCTCTACCACAGCAGGCAAGTTCCCCCCCCCTCAAAAAGTTGGAGAGAGAAAGTGGGGGGGAGGGAGGAATTTCCTTCTTCAAATCTCCCTTCCCTGCTAGGCACGTGTGTTTCTTACTAAGGAAGGCATTTTCTCTCCCTAGGATTGCACATCTGTGCTTTAAAAGGGCAACTTAATGTTACAAAGATACTTGATTTTGAAGTTCTGCAAGACATTGGTTGCAGGCTCTTAATAATCAAACTTTCAGGTAGAAATAGGTTACTTTATTAATTCCTTATGGAGAAGGTCGCTTTTGACTGCAAAAGTACATTGTTTAATCTGAGGTATCTTAAATTGGGTAGCAAACATTTTTTAGCATTATTTATCAGCAACTTCAAATCCCAGTGTTGCCCATTTTGATTTAATTATTTTCCATTCGGCATTGTTGTACTCTTGGATAGAACAGGATGCCACCTTTCAAACTTGGCTACTTCACTTGCCTCCAGGGCTGAGTGATTTCCTCCTTATTCTGTGAGTAATTGCTGCACGGCAGGTTAAAGCACACCTCCCAAATGCTTGATAGGAAGGAGTGATGATTTAAAATTAAGTGAGAACTAAAAATCTTTCTTCTGGGAAATGTGAGTAATATGTAAGTGTATTCTAAAATAAACTTACTTTAAAAGTTTATTTTAAATTTTGTTGAAATTTGCTAATTTCACATTTCATGGCTATGCTTCAAATTTGCCAGCTACTCTTAGCCATACTTTCTGATTTGTCTTAGTTATATTTTCTGATTGTTGCTCCTTAGAAGTTATGTCCTTTGTTAGCTATAAACAGTCTTCTACAGTAATCAAAAGCTTTTGAAATGTTTATTTTGTTTTTAAATTACGAATGTTATTTTTCTTATTTGACTTTGTTTTTCCCACGGAGCAGTTTTAGTCCTGGGGTATATAGTTTGCACATGAAATTTAAAATAGTGTATTCCCCCCCCCCCGTTTTTAAAAAGATCTTGTGTACAAAGGATTCTCAAGATATTTAATTAAGAATGTAGTAGAGACATAACTGAGCTGATTTTTTTCTAACAAATTCTTAACATGTATGAATATGTATGAATATAATATGAACATGTATGAATATAACTACTATTATTGAATTTTCATCTATTTAAAGTATCTTTTCTTAAAATTGGGATATCCATGGAACAATTTAACTACCCAAAATAAGGAAGAAGAAAACATTTTAAAATATTGCATTTGAAAATATATTTGTGTAGGGTGAACTAAAGTTCATAGAGCTGTGATTCATAGCACAAACCTGATTTCTCATTTTGTTTATTCTATATGGAAGAATGATTATTGAAGATAAAATGCAAGTACATCAGGTCAGTGGGATTGTTGGATTGAGCTGTGAGCACTATTACCAGATTTTTAAATATTTTGTATTCCATAACATGCTCTGCTGAATTGCCTTTACAGCATTATCAGTATTTATCACTAAATAGTCTGCACTTGTTTCATATCCTTTGTGTCTTTGGAAGGAGACAGGATCAAATCCTTTTATTCCCATTTTCTTTGAGTCTCCTTGTTATCCCTCAGTGAGAAATCTTGCAGTAAATAAATGGAAAAATATCAAAATTTCTGCTTTCCTTTTGGAATTGTTATAAATCTTCTAGCTGTATTTTAACTAAGTTAAAACTTAGATTCATTTAAGAACTATAGGCATTTACAGAAACATATAAACTTCTAAGGATTTGAGCAAAAGGAGAAAATCCACTTTCTTTTGATGTATTTGGTAAGCTTTTTATTCTAACTTACTGACATGACTACATCTAACATCACACAGTTAGGATGGGAGCTGGCAGCAAACAGGAAGAATTCTTTCCAAAGTGATTTAGTAAGAAATACATGCAATACATATGTAGTAAGCAACAATCTTACAAATTATGAAGAATGGGAACTCTAGTGTGCACTGTTTACATATTGATTAGATCTGCATACCCAAAGACTCAAATGTTATTTTTCAAGTGTGCAGATTGCAGTATCTTGGCTATAGCAGCTTGATGAAATTTAAAAGAAACTGCTACTTACTTACCTGCATAAAAAGATGGAACTGAAGTGTAGCTGTATAGGGGAATGCATGCAGCATTATACATTAAAAAGATAAAATGACCCATGTGCATATGTGGTGTTAGACTACAGAGCATGTGTATAGTGTGTTCCTTGAGGGCAGGATAGGAGCTAACATGTTTCTGGATTTATCTGGCGGTATTTGATCCTTTCAAACGGAAACTGTTTGTGTAATGACTCACACATGCAGGAGTGAACAAAGCAGTTTTCGGGAATTTATCCATCTGTGCAGATGGAGGTAGGCACTGCCTATACCCTTTTAAAAGTCCAGAATGAGCACCCAGGAACTTAGGACCCTGCTTCAATCCCCCATGGCCCCATTCAAAAAAAGTTTAAAAAAAAACAAAGGCAGAAAAAGAAGAGTGTGGCTGAATTACTTCCATATTTCCAGGCAGCGCTGGAATAATAAAGAGTTGATTTTCACAAGCATTGTTGAAGGAGATTTGGCATGCACGATGACTCTGTTTTTAGCTTGGGTTGAAATTTGATTTTGGCTAAGTAGTAATATAAATACTCCATTACATGCCAAGCTGCAACTTTGTTGGATGGTACAAACTATTTTTGAGGCTGATAAGAAAGCTAATTTTGGTGAAGAATTAAGTCCAAATATGAATCTATAATCTGGTCCCATGAGCACATCTTATGTTGTATTCCTTAAGGAATTATGGGATTTGTTTAAAATAAAATTGAAAATAGCAGACTGTATGTACCTTTTGACATTGTAAGTTTTTCTATATACTTTTAAAAAATATCTATTTTAAAAGCTCAGACCATCTTACAAGTAGTGATTCCCTAATAGTGACTAAATTCCAGGTATATTTAATTCAAACATGTATTTAATTTGCTAACCCTAATCTGTGTTCCTAGTCCTACATTAAAGGAATTGTCTAGTTTCATTAAAAGAAAAGGGTAATCCCAGTTTATGGTCAGAATGGCAAGGAAGTCCTTGAAGATGGAATAGATCTTTTAGAAGAATTTTTGTAAAATGTGCAATTCCCTGAATACAGTAAAGGAAGCATGAAGTTGTTGAGGTGTGTAAAGGAAAGGTATGTCTCTGATTCTAATATAGAAATAACTAAAAAGGGGAAATGGAAAATAGTATTGTAGATTCTTTAGTTCTACAAAATGAAATTATAGAATTTCAGTTGTTGGCATGGCATAGGAATAGCTAGGTTTTTTTAATGTAGGAAATATGCCTTTAGGGATGTGATGAAAGGAAAGCTTCTGTATCTTTACAAACAGTTGATATTTAGCATCCCTTCCAATATAGTACTTTATATCAAGGTAGGTAAATATCGTATTTATTGCAAAACTGCTTGAAATGTCAAGACATATCCACCAGATTCTGGTATAATATATACTTAAAACTAAAAAAAAATGTCTCTCAGTATATTCTGAATTTAGGATTTATTGCAGTACCAAAAGCAAACTGATCACTTTGTCATTTTATGGAAGTCCACTCTTGGTGACCTCAAACCATTTTAAATTTCACATGCTATTGTAGATGAAAAATGGCCTTTGGGGCTAAATAGAGTTAGAAGCCTGATTTGTGGCAGATAAGCTAGAGTTCTAAGTCTTCTAGTAGTCTAAACTTGTTTCAAGTATGTCTATTCCTAAGGTTGAATGCCTCTTATGTACTTGTTCCAATATTATTGTTGATTGCAAGTTCTTAAAGTTGGCCTGAATATATCTGAGAGAGCTGAATTGGTGAAGGCTGCTTTGTAACATCTACACAAATCTCTTTGTGCAGCTCAGTTGTATCAAACTGATTTAAGATATGAAACACTGTGTTTTACATGGAAAAAGGTTGACTGCATTTGGGAAGCCGTTTAGGTCCTTATTTGTAAGATATAGATTGGAAAATGATGATGCTAAATATCAAGTGAGTGAAACTTAATAATTAGCAGTTATTTGTAGCATTTATTCTGCAATCAGACCAGGACATCAATCGCTTAACAACCTTAATCGATTGGACTTAAGAAATAATCTTATTTCAACTCAGGCTGAAGTTGCTTGTCCTTTGACTAGTCAGGGCAATAGAAATAGTATCATTAAGAAATACCCAATGATTGGTTCTAATTCCAGGGTTGTCTCTAGGGTGGTACAATATTTGACATAAATTGCTTCTAATTAAAATAGGAGAGAAACTTAATCTAACTAGCCACAAAGTATAGTTTTTGGAACTAATTTCAGTACAGTAAAAATTACTCAGAAGAACACTGAGATCCAGTATGGCTTTCCCGGCTTACCCTGATCTTAGAACTTGGGTTGTTCTTTGTTTTTTCTTTTTTTTTTCTTTTCATTTTTAGCCTTTTCCTCATTCTGTATCATGTGCTGATAGAGGATTCAGTTTATATGGAGATATGGTATTACTCCCCTGCCATCTTGTTACAATTACTGGAAGTGTCCAAATCTACCACCACATCACTGCTGTTTTAAAGAGTATTTTCCTTTGTATCTTGTAATTGCTTCACATTTGTTTGTCAAGGTTCCTTAAGTTTCTCAATAGTGGTCCTTGGCAGCCAGTGGAAGACAAATTGTTGCCAGTACCAAATATTTACAGCAATAATAAATATTTAATTGTGCAAGTCCCTTTCTCCTTCCCCAAAGTCAGCTCTATTGGCTTAAGACTCTGGCTACAGGATCTGGCAGGTTGGGTCTGCTCAGTAATGAACAGTGCCCTGGTTTTCCTCTCTGCCTTTGTTTATTACAAGGGTGGATATATTAATCAGAAGGGGTATGGCAGTTCATAATGCCAAGATATTTTCTTAGCGAGCTGAACTTAACAGACTCTTTCCTCTTCCCTCAAGAAAAAAAGAAAAAATCTGGCTGACTTCTTCAGTAAATAGAAGGGAAAAGTTGGCACTGCATGATGGAGAACTATGAGGAAAAATAACAAAAATATGTAGTCACTTGAAAGCAAAGCAAAACACCTAGAAAAAAGGTTTCTGCAAAATGTATCTAAAGTGGTACCGGTACATTTAGATCATATCTGTACTTTAGTTAGACCAAGTGACATAGTGACTGGTAAAAGTCTGTTTGAACCTTATAATGTTCAGTGTTATAATGGGATTTTTAAGAAGTCAGAGGAGCCAGGACTCTTGTTTTTAAAGTTCTGATTTTAAGATTCTTTAATAAATTACATCCATTACTTTCTTTTCGCCTATTTTTGTTCCCTATGTTACATAATATCATTTTTAATGGACAAAAGCTTCTTTTTTTGTGGTGAACTGAAACTGCAAGATTTTATACTCAGTGAAATAGCTTTCTTACCTACCTACCTTGTTTATTTTGATAAAATTATGCTTTGGTAATAAAATATGTATTTGCTTTGAAAGCACCCCACATAACTTCATGTCATGTAAATCCTCCAAGTTATCCTTGGCAGAATGAATAATTTCTGTCTCTCCCAAACTCAATTAAAAATGAAAAAAACAACTTCTGTTTGCCTTCTTGATTTCAAATGGATCCATATCCCCTTCTATTTATTTTGCATATGTGGAAGAACTTGATTGTTTTATGTTATAAATGAAGTACTTACATTTTTGAATTTGTATTTCCATTGATCTTACCACTTTTTAATATGGTATTTTTTGTTTCGTTTTACTGATATCCTCTCTATGGCAGATTATTTCCCCAATAGATGAACGTAGAATTGAGATGGACACTACATTCATCTATTATGATAGGTGAAAGATTTGTTTTCACTGCTGTTCTCTGGAGAACTCACAGTCATGCAGAAGAGCAAAATAACCATGGCTTGTTTGGCTTTTTCATCATTCCATAGGCTGTTTGTCCAATTCCCAGTTTGTTTTTCATCTATGACTTTTCCCAATATCGTTAGACTATGATATCCCAAACATCCTAATAATAATGGAGGAGTTTCCCTCTATGCTTGCTCGAGAGAAATATTTGTTTGTGGGGCAAGTATATTTTGCTTATGTATTTATTGCGGTACTTTATGAGTGCAAGTTTTTTTTAATGTATATGAATCCGGGCTGTTGGATTTTTATAGACTATTTTCTTTTTGCGAAGTATGTGTTTGTGCCATTTAAAAACAACATTGGATGATTCTTGTTACTTTTGTTTTTGTGCAGTATATCTTCCTATGTTTTCTTTGGGTGGAGTGTTGGTATGAATTTTTTTCCCTGGGAAATGTAAAGTTTACATCTTGTTTATTTGTATTGTTCCTTTGTTATTTTCTGTTTGTGTGAATTTGGTGGTGCAGCTATGAATTTTTATATAATGCATGTATTTTGCCCATGTGTATTTTTCTGAGCTTTGCAAGTTTTCCTTCTGTGACATGGATATTTTTTGTAGTTTGGGGAAGCAGAAACATGATTTGCATTTAGTGATCAGTTCTTCTCTTCTGCTTTCGACTCAGAGAAAACCTAGATACAGACAGACACAGTTGTTACCAGAGAGGAGTTGGAAAGAAAATCCAAGAAAGTAAAATTTAACCTGAGAAATAGTACCTTTTAAATCTGCTCCTGGCTTGCACTTTTGGACTGATAGACTGCTGACTCACTTAAAAATAAGCCAAGAGTAACATAGGATTCAGAGTTTCAGGTGTGAAAAGCTAAACTAAGGTTTTAGGATTTAATCTAGATTAGGATTTGTTCCCAAATTAAATTTTGATTTGTTACCTTAGATAGATTCAGATATTAAAATGAGTTATGAAGGAAACTATTTGTGGAATAACATCATGTATGAATATGTTAAAGAAATACTCAAAGTTACCCAGAGAATTTATCTAGAGTGTCACTGGTAAGTGTCACTTCTTCGAGACCGCCTTCTACCACATAGCTCCCAGCGACCAGTAAGATCCCACAGGGTTGGGCTCCTCCGGGTCCCGTCAGCTAAACAGTGCCGGCTGGTGGGCCCGCGGGGGAGGGCCTTCTCTGTGGCTGCCCCGGCCCTCTGGAACCAGTTACCTCCTGAGATCCGGACTGCCCCCACCCTACTGGCCTTCCGGAAAGTGGTGAAGACCTGGCTGTTCCGGCAGGCTTGGGGCCGTTGATCTCGCTTCTGCATTTTGGCGAGATCCGGCCATGAAAAGGTGTGTATGAGTTTTTAATTGTTTTTAAATGTTTTTATTATGTATTTTTTTAAAATAGTTTTTTATATTTTAACAAGTTTTTTATATTGCTGTAAGCCGCCCAGAGTCCCTTGGGAGTTGGGCGGCATAGAAATACAAATAAACTTAAACTTAAATTCTATTCAATATCAGGCCCAGTTTCAATGATTGATGCAGAATTCTTTTGAAACAAATCCAATCAAAGACTGTTCTTTCTGCGCCAACTCAGAAAGCTCAAACTGCCCAAGGAGCTGCTGATACAGTTCTACAGAGGAATCATTGAGTCTGTCATCTGCACCTCTATAACTGTCTGGTTTGGCTCTGCAACCAAACAAGACAGACACAGACTTCAG
>QLTV01000478.1:86204-171090 GCA_003457575.1 Thermophis baileyi
TCAGCTAACCCAGACTGTCACTTCACTTCTGCCATTAAAAACCTCCTTCCGAGCAGCTTCTGAAGGCTTTTCAATTTAAAGCAGGAGTCTCCAAAGTTTGCAACATTAAGACTTGTGGACTTCAACTCCCAGAATTCCTCAGCCAGCCATGTGGCTAACTTTGGATTCTGCTGAATTTAAAGTGACCGCATTTGTTTTTCTTCTTTGCCAAGCGATCTCCCGGCTGGAAAGTGAGTCCTGATTTTTTCCTTCTAACACCTCTCTCTTTCTTTTTCTTTCTTTCTCCCTTCCCTTCCCTTCCCCCTCCCTCCCTCCCTCTCTCTCTTTCAGGGGAACCGGCAGGGAAAATAGGATTTAAAAAGTTTTTTAAAAAAACCAGGAAGTGATGATGTTGGGACAGGTGGGTGGAGCTTCACGCTGCCATCCCGGTTCTCTGAACCAGCTGCTGCAATCGTTACCTACTTGCCCGAACCGGGAGGATTTCACCCCTGCCCCCACCTCACCTCCTCACCTCGTGCTGTTTGCATGGGAAGCAACGAAAAAGCTGCCACAATTGCTGGAGGCAGCGGGCTGACCAGCACCGGCGAAGTAGCTGGTCGGCGCTCCAGTCCCCCTTCCGCGGGCTGAGGTTTTGGGGCCTCCTGTACCTCAATAATAAGACCCCCTGATAATAAGGCCAAGGCCATATTTCGGGGGTCAAAAGAAAATAAGACCCTGTCTTATTTTGGGGGAAACACAGTAGTGTTCACTGAGGTAGAATCTGTTGCCATTATGTGCTTGGTATGGTTAAGTTGCAACATTTTTTAAAATTACTAATATGCTAATTTGAAAATGAAAGCCCACATTGATGCTTGTAGAACTTGCCAGTGGAGAAGAGATTCCTATATGATTCATAGGCATAGAGGGGAACAGCAATCTCATTTTTCCAGTGTGTATTGTGCTGGATTGTGAATATCCTCTCAATTCTCAATGGAACTGAAGGCCCTATCATTAAAGCTGCCAATGTAACTGATATTTAACTTGCTGCCATGTGGCATTCTTACTGCAGGTTAGAAATTAAATGGATAGGGAGATTCATTTTGTGTTATGGAGACGGAGGTGTTGCCCAAGATATGTGAGAAACTGGTTTTTTACACATTGATGCTTACTACCCTGTGGTTATGTATGTTCTAAATCCTTCAGAATTATGAGTCTAATTTGTTTATTCTATAAAATTGTAAAAATCTTCAGAAAAAGCAATAACACTTAGAACTGGGCTGTGCTATGTGATATATGTGTTGTGTTTTGGAGTTCTTGAGAACAACTTCGTACAGTGCCTGTATAAGAAGACAATGCATAGGGATAGCTGGAAAGTGCCCATTTAATTGTCTTTGTTTTTGTTAATGATTGTCTCCATTTGTTTTTCAGTCTTAATCCACTCAAAAAAGTATTTTCAGCTTTTCAAAGCAATATGGAAATGCTTTCAGCAGAAACTGTTGTAGCTGTTTTTGCTGCCTCTGTATTTTATAGTAGTTTAAACTCTGGCACAATTGGATTTGCAGAACTACAACTATTTTTAAATGGAAAAAAAAATAGTTTTAGTTACACCTAACATGTGTATACATGTAATATTTCATAATAAAAACTGTTTAGCTTTTGCTTAATAGCTTGTGGTGGAACTAATAAACTAATTTACCATGTTGTTTCTTGCATGACTGAAGTCACTGATTCAGTTTCTTTTAAAGCTGAGGAGAAAATAGATAATGTGGCCAGAGTTCCACTAATAAAGTGTTAGTGTTTTGCATTGTATGGACCACAGAAACTGTCATTTAAAACACCGTGGCTTATTAGAATGAGTGAACTGCCATCATCTATGGACTGCATCTTCTACACCAGAATGTTTCATGTGAAAAATAGGATCAGACTGAAATTATAAAGCATATCCTGCAAAAAACAGTTTAAAAGTTTGTCTTTCGGGACAAACAATAAATGATACATACTCAGGGTTGTGGTTGCTTGACTTCGTGCAATTTCAATTGGCTTGACTAATACTTAGTCCTGTAACTACGTTACAGCAAAATCATGGCAATGGAGAGTTTGATCCTATTAGAAGTTCGTAGTTTTCAAACATTGCTTTGCAGGTTGCAGAATGAGATACCTGAATTGAGAGAATTGATAAGGCATTCTGTGGGTGTTGTATGTCTTCATAAGCATTTCATAAGATGTGGCTTTTGACTCAGTGTTCCTTTCTTGGATGGTAGATTCAGCACAGAAATTCTGACCTTCATTAAATCAGACCTTTTACCTGTGAATTGGAGTAACTTAAAGTCAGGAAACAAACTATAAATTAACATTAAAGCAGAGTTCCGTGGTTCTGTTGTCTTACACATTTGTACCCATCTGTTTATTTTAGTTTCCTATTATTATGTAACATTAATGTTGCTAATTAAGAAGAAAATCTTTTTTTCCAAGTATGGAACTCTCCCTCTCTTTCTCCATGTACCACCTATCTCCGTGATGGCAAACCTATGGCACGCGTGCCACAGGTGGCACGCAGAGCCCTCTCTGCGGGCATGTGAACCGTCGCCCAGCTCAGCTCCACTGCGCATGCGCGCGCGCCTCCTGCCAGCTGATTTTCGGGTATCTGCCGCGCATGCGCGGAGGGCGGAGTGCATGTGGGAGACGCATGCACGTGGGGTGGGGGGTCAGGCACACATGCACAGGGGGTGGGGGAGCGCGGGTGTGTGTGCGGCGCCCCCCCGTGGCCCATTTTTGTTCCCAGGAGGCTGCAGGGAGGCCTGCTAGGCCCAAAATGGGGTGCGGGGGGTGCGGCGTCCCCCCCCTGCAGCCCACTTTTGGTCCCAGGAGGCTGCAGGGAGGCCTGCTAGGCCCAAAATNGCGCATGCGTGGGGGGTGGGGGAGCATGGGGGTGTAGCGTGCGCATGCGTGGAGGTGCGGGGGGTGTCGCGCGTGCATTGCATTATGGGTGCCGGCACGCGCGCGCTTTCGGCACGCAACGAGAAAAAGGTTAGCTGACCTATCTCATATTAGAATATGACCTTGACATTTGGATAGGAGTGCAAAGGCGAAGACACTTGTCCAGATACCATGGCACCAGATAAAGCTGTACATTGCTTTAAAGCTATAATATCAGTTTGATTTTGAAATAGTTCATTGAAAACCAATGGCAAAGTATTCATGACTGTTAATCAAGACATGCTAAAATAATCATAAAATCCTTTGGGGCCTAATTTAAATTTACAGTTCTATTCTTAAATTAGCCCATGTAAAATGTATTTCAATAATCTAAAGTTATGGAAATATGGACTAGAGCCAAATTATATTTATTCAGATAAGAGCACATATGTATTATCAGTTTAAAGAGAAAACATACTTCTGTAACTGGATCCAAAGAGAAAGCCAAACTAAGAATCTTTAGAGGCAAATTCTTCCATACTAGATTGGATGTAACTCATTTGATAGCCATTATTTGTACATCATCTTATTTGAAGTGATTATTTTGTTTATTGGTTTGAGTGCAACCAGTTGTTAGATGGAAACTGTAGAATAATAGATTCGGATAGGTGTCTTTAGGTTATCAGATTCATGTTTAAATGGAGGACAACAGAGATAGGCAAGTTAAGAGTTGAGTCTTACCTATATTTAGTGATATCTCAATCCATATCTCAGATAATCTCTCCCGGTGGTTTTATATAAAACTTAAACCTTAAAGAAGATAAAAGATGCTTTCTAAAACCCATTGTTTAGCTACATAGAGGCATAGCAAAACTCTACTTTTATCACGTTCTTAAGCCAATCATCCAAGTGCTACAGTGATTATGTTTCTGTGATACCATCAAGTTGTAACCTAGATGAACTGCCCAGAAACATACTAAGGTTGATGGTGTTGAAAGTCTTATCAGAAGTGCAGAGCCTTGTTCTTTCCATTCAAATAATCTTGCCAGTTGATCAGTCCAGTTCAGTTTTGAAACCTGATTAAAATGAGGCTAGAAAAGCAATTTCATCCAAGATTGTATGTAGTTCCCTGGTGACTTTTTTTCCAAGCACCTTGCCCATTCATTAGCCCATATATGAGCTCTTGAATGTAAAAGGATTATGCTGGATCAGACTAGAATCTTGTCAGATCCATTGTTGTTGATATGCATAACTTCTGATACTGGAAGGAATACTGTATAACCAAGTGATTGGTAGGTATGAATTGTATTATTCCCCTTGAATTTATATAATCTAGTCTGAAAACACTCCTTATATATGTTTGCTACATATCAGATAATCTTTTTGTAGAAATAATTCCTCTGATCAGTAGTAGGAATCTGTAGATACAGGAAATGTGAGAATAGAATTTAATCTACTTGCAATAGACTTAGTTTTTCTAGTTGGAATAGTGTCTATTGGTTTATTTTGGAGTTATATAAAGAGGGACAGAGATTGGGTAGATTTTTAACATTTGAAGATTTCAGCAATTTACTGCTGAGTTACAACTTTGTATATTTTGACAGTTTATCAGTAAAGGGTGAAAGTTGAATAATTTTAGGAGCAATTCTCTGAGGCTTATTTCATTCCCACAACACAAGGAAGAATTGGGGAAACTCATTTGTAACTACAAGTAGTTGTAAAGTAGATCTTCCTCTTCTTAAATTCTGTGCGTCTTACTTTCATAATACTTATCATTAGGTTTATACCCCATCTGTCTGTTTATGTAAGCATTATGTAAGGCTTAGAATAATTAAAAATCTAATTAGAATTTAAGATATGATACCTGGATTTCTCACTTCAAAAAATTATAAATCTAAAAAATAACCATCAATAAAATAAATCCTTAGGGTTAGAAACTAAAAACCCAATTTAAGGGCTATTAAAACTTAAAGCAATATTAAAGACGGAATCTTATCCCCTGAAGAAATTATGGCTATAGTAGTAGGATTCATAATCACTGGTTGCATCTGCAAGCTTGTTATTTCAACTGCCTGGTGTGGTTCGTTGCTACTTCTTCTCCCATCTGATATTTGAGGGTGTTGGACAACAGCCACTCTGTAGGGATTGGGCCCTTATTCAGTTTAGAAAATGTTACAAAGAATACACTGTTCTATTAATATGCCTCCCCTTTCCTCATCTGAAAATAATTCCAGATTTTTGTAGTGGTTCAGAGCTGGCAGTGTTTTGGTACTTGGGTATTTTTCTAGGCACTCATCTAATTGTAACCCTAAATATATAGTATAAAATTATATTTTATATACAAAATTGTATTATATATTAAATGTGGGGAAATCAGTTATGACTTGGTTCTGTGCTAAACAAAGACCGCAGAAATCTCTTTGTCTGTGAGTGATTAAGCCATTAGCTGTAGCTAATATTTGAGATGATGACTTAAAAAAAATAAATGAATACACTTGACTGTCTCTCTAAATGGTGGAGCAGTATGTTTTAATTTGCCAATGAACTCTTTCACTCAATTTGACCATATGTGAAGACTTAGGGAGGGAAAAACAGTTGCTGGCTCTGAACTGAATATCCCATGGAGTAATTTATCCAAGTGCTGGCAGCATCTTGTAGAAGCTATGAGTAAAGGAAGTTAGATAAAATATGTACAAACTGACTGCCTTTGTCATCTTTCACTATTGAATTAAGGTTATTGTAGACGAACGTTCCTGTTTGATTAGCTGAGAAGTTGTTTAGAATGTTTGTCTCTCTCTGCAAATGTAAACATATATATTAAGATGGGAAGCAAGGCAATCTCCTGTACTTTGTTTCTAGGGGTTTTTCCATTCAGCTAGAATTTCCTGAGTATTACAGGGTACTTCTGTAAGTTTACAAGGTTTCAGTGGTAGGTTTCAACAGCAGGAAGCACTAGAAACATAATATGTGTAAGGGGTTTTATTTCATTGATTTTCTACCCCTCATAAATTAATTTTTACTGTGATATATTCTCTTTTCTGATTAATTAGGTTGTGAAGAGAAATTATCTCTATTCAACGGTAAAATTCTGGTCCAAGCTGAAAGCTTGTACAGTGCATGAGGACATAATGTCAGGAGAAATATTATTTTAAAAATAATTCTCTTTATAAAAGCTTCTTAAAAGAAACTGTTTTCCTTTTCTGATGCCACCATCTCCCCACCCCCCACCCTAATTAAACGGTTTGAATTTGCACGTTAACCGCTTGGCGTTTCCTCCGTGTCTCAGATGATTAGAAAGGGATATTCATTTATGCCTTTTAAACGCCACCCCGATTAAAATCAGAGAGATTTTTTTTCCTTCATCAAAATCTAACATCCTTGAAAAATTAATTTGATGCCTCTTGTTATCAATTAATTGAATCTCGTTGGGAAGGAAGCTTGTTCAGCGGGTGGTTAGAGCTGGTCCTTCTGTTCTTAGCTGTTTTTTTTTTTACATACTCTTTTTTTCTCTTTTCTACCACTTCTTCCAAACAGTGTGGCATTGTACAACTTCATTATTATTTTACTCTTCTTATACAATGAAGGAATAAAATTTGGGTCTCTACCATCTCCCTCCCTTTTCTGGAGTTTCTTCATATAAAAGGAAAATATTTCCTCTATATCCAAAGGAAAAAAAACATTAATTTTTAGCACTTTCTTGCTACTAAAGGTGGGTCTTCATTTGCTTTCAAAAGGTGAAATTAGATATTTCATTTGAATCTCTATTCATTTAAAAATGTACTGTACCTTCTCTTAAACTTATGCCTTTTCTTTACCAAAGTAGTTTTTAAAACATGGATTCTTCCCACAATATGAATAGACTTTCAGCTTGAAGCGTAAATAACTCTTTGTCCCATTTTCATTTTCTTAGACAAAAAGCTTAAATACAAAACACAAGTTTGTATTTAAGCTTTTTATCTAAGTTTTAGACAATTTTAAAATATTTTTAAAGAAATAATATATAGTACGTCTAAAGTTTTGACTTCTCTTCCCATATTACAGCAAAAGCATGGTTTAGTTATTTATCCAAATGTATAGCGCTATGCTTAATAATATGTAATCCAGAGAATCCAGAATAGGAAGTTTTATTTATTTATATTCCACCTTTATCATTATTTTAAATGACTCAAAGTGATGAGAAAATTTTGCCTCAAACAGAAAGGCAGGAGTAGTGAATGATCTATAGTCCATCTATTTCCTCCTCCTCCTCCTCCACTTTCAAATTCCTGATCCTTAAACATAAAGTATCTGCTGTCCTGAAAGATTAAAATCCCGTATGTTCTATTTAAAATTAATATTTTTATTCTATGTTTTATTACCTGGTTCCTTGGGGTAACTTGATTAAAAGCTTTTTCAAATTACGAACTGTTTTTAACTGCATCTATACACAGACACACAGACACACATGTATGTATGTATGTATGTATGTATGTATTCTCACACATAGTTGAAAATGAATGCTGATGGTAGAACATTATGTAAAGCAATTGTGGAATGACAGCCTGAACTGTTGCAGGGATAAATTTACCAGCAATTCTACATAAGAAAAATATCACCGTTTACCTTGGTTAGTTTTTGCTGTTCCTTAATTTATTTTTGAAAAGTGGATCTTCTTTCTAATTCTCGATAACGCTGATGAAAAGTAGAGCTTCAGAAGTTTTTCGCATGTACAAAATGTAGAGAATAAGAGTATAAGAGAAACTTTCCTATTTTCAAGGGAGGAGGAAGTATCTAGATAGACTTCGTGGACAACAGTATCCACGTACTTAGGAAATTGGCACTAGCTATTTTGAAATAGCTTTTCTTAAGGGCAAGTTGCATATTATTTCATCCAACCCCGTACTTTATAGATTAAATCCTATGCATGTGAATTTGAATGGGCGTATTTTGTATTAAGTGCACTCAAGTTAACATGAAGCTGGCATAATACTTAGATACTGTAATTTGTGTAGTAGTAGATGCAAAGCCTCTTTCAGAATGGGGATGGCAGACTATTGTTGGTCAATGAATGTCTTTTATTATAGGCAGAAGTAACATTGTTAATATTTGCAAGGACAGAAGGGTGTGGAGAGATACAGTGAATGGTGCTGATCTAAACTGGATAAAGCTATTTCTTTTTCTTACAATCTCCCTCCCTCCCTCCCTCCCTCCCTCCCTCTCACACACACACACAGGCTTTGGGTGTAGCCTTTCTGAAAATGGTGTTAGAGTTGTAATCGCATCTCTTTCTTTTTCTTTCTCTCTCCCTCCCTCCCTCCCTCCCTCCCTCCCTCCCTCCCTCCCTCCTTCTTTCTTTCTTTCTTTCTTTCTTTCTTTCTTTCTTTCTTTCTTTCTTTCTTTCTTTCTTTCTTTCTTTCTTTCTTTCTTTCTTTCTTTCTTTCTTTCCCCTAAAAAAACAATACCCAGATACATACTGTATGTGTGTATGTATGGATACGCTGGAGGCGTATGAGTGGTTCAACATGTATTGTGCATAGTCTTCACCAATATCTCCAAATTTGTGTGTGTGTGTGTGTGTGTGTGTGTATAAAGATTAGAAACTTTTTTTTTGCATTAAATAAACCATTCATTTTGTACTACTTGCTGCAGTGCCTCTCCAAAATTCAGACAAAATTTTGTTTCCTCATCCTATTTGGAGATATTGGTTGCTTGCTTTGCACGATATGTGTTGAGTTACTTATGTACCTCTTTTTGCATTAAATAAACCATTCATTTTGTACTACTTGCTGCAGTGCCTCTCCAAAATTCAGACAAAATTTTGTTTCCTCATCCTATTTGGAGATATTGGTTGCTTGCTTTGCACGATATGTGTTGAGTTACTTATGTACCTCCAGTTTTGAAGCAATGGTGTATTGTGTTTTTTGTCATTATGTAAGTTGTGTGTTGCTCCATGCCTAATCAGAACCTTCAATGAATGGCTGTGGGGATATCAGCATAGAATAGTTTTTTAGCCAAGGTCATGCTGCAGCAAACTATATATTGGAATATTGTTTTACAAAAAATGTGTTATGATAGATGCTTCTGCATGTGTACATGGAGCAACTATATTGTTAATGTTGCCATGAAAATGTTGTACTATGACTGGAAAAGATTTTTTTTTACATAGTACACACACAGACACAAACTATTAGTGTGAGGCTCTGTCTCAGGAACATTAAGGACAGTGATTTGTTAAGGTTTCTATGTTCTAATGTATTTTGTTACAGAATGACTTAAGATATTGGTTAATAACCTACATCCAAAGATACATTTTGCTGGAGCTAGCTTAAATAGTTGTGCTGTACAATCATAGAATGTATAGATTGGAAAGAATGTAATATCTCATCTATTCCAACTCTCTGTCCTGTGCAAGCTATTCACTAAACCAACTTTGGGCCATTCGGCTGCCTCTTGAAAATATCCAGCAAGGGAGAATATATCATTATTCTAAATAGATTGTGTTCTGCTGCATAATAGCTTTTATTGCCAAGAATTTCTCCTTATATTCAGCTTGAACCTTTATTTATTTATTTATTTATTCATTCATTCATCCATCCATCCATCCATCCATCCATCCATCCATCCATCCATCCATCCATCCATCCATCCATAAAATTTAATTGCTGCCCATCTCGCTAGTCTTCTCTTTTGCAAACTAAACATGCACTTAACTTCTTTAATTATTCTTCACAGTTTGATTTCCAGATACCATATCATTATCTTCTTAATTATCTTCAGCTTCTGTGTCCCTTTTAAAATGTACCAGAACTAGATAGGGCAGTGCTTCTCAACCTTTTCTTCACCATGGGCCCCTTTTAAATACCTTTTGGGGCTACAGACCACCAAGACTTAACTCAAGATTTAAATCATAACATTTCTTCAACCCTTCACAAGACCCCCAGTGACGACATCGCAGCCCCTCAGGGGTTTGCGGACCACAGATTAAGAACCACTGAGATAGGGTATTCTAAGCATGGTTTAATCAGCACCCAGTACAATGGAACTAGTACAATTTTAAATCAAATCAGTTATATTATTGGGTGTTTACTGTTTTAAAATCTATAAGCAGTGTTGTTAGAATGACAACACTGATTCAAATATATTTGATTCAAATATATTTAATAAAACAAGAGATCCTGTTCAGATGATAGTTTTTGTATATAGATCTCAACAGTATCAGTGAGTTTCCTATATTGTATTGTGAAATAGTGAATAGTTGGTTGTCTACAGGATTGGCATGATTGTCTGAATCAGGGATTTTTTGCTTATCCATGAGGTAAAACCTTGCACTATTAAAATACTAACTCACATGGAAGCCTTTGCATGTACAACCAGGAAACAAGAAAAGAGTTGCAACAAGAATAAGGGGTCTGGTTAGCCCCCTGAAAGCCCTCCCCTCCCCTCCCCTTTTAAATTATTTTAATAGTATTTAATCACTCTTGCTTCCTTTTAAAATTTTAACTTTTGTATATACTATTTTATATTTTTATATTTTATTGTACACTGCTTAGCGGTTCCTCTTTGAGATGGACAGTTCAGACAGGTGAAAAACAAATAAAAATAATAAAAAATAACCACCTGCTTGAATTCCTGTGTTTTCCCTCTAGCAAATTAGCTAGAGTGATGGAAAGAGAACAGTGGTCTCTTTTCATCACTACTGTTGGCTTAACGATCTCTAGAAGTAGCCTATTTCATAGTATGGTTAGTATAGGTGGAAGATCTGCCTTCTAGCACATACCTCTGTGACTTATGAGAAAGATCTTAATCAAACTTTCTTTAGAGGCTCTCTGTAGCTTCTGGATAGGCAGGATAATTTTGAACAATATGTTCCCTAAGGTAACATGATACCATGCTATATGAGGAACTGTTTATTTATTAATTAAAGGGTAATTGATTTGTATCTTGCCAAGTACATAATAAAGTATAAGTACTTTTAAGTTACATACTTTTTATTTCACATAAAATTGCATGGCTATATTTTTCTTAAAACATATTTACTGATTCATGCCTGTACTTTCTAATATGAAATTTAAATTTAGCATTTATTTTATCCTGTTTATGATTTCATTTGTGTTTGCCTCAATATTGAATGTGGAATAAGAAAGAAAAGATAGTTTAAATTTATGTATTCTAGCTAGTATACAATTTGATATCTCCATTATGGAATGTGAAATATTAAGACTCGGGACCTACGTATATATTATTATTAGTAAACAAATTGAAAGCAATAGCCATATACATAGAATGAGTTGGCATAAAAAGTAGTCTTAAATGCTGTATTTAAAAGTGTTATGTGGGAAATATTACAGTCTATTGCTATTATACATACAATATTGTACAATTTATATAGTATATTACAGTGATGGCGAACCTATGGCACGCGTGCCACAGGTGGCACGTGGAGCCATATCTGAGGGCACGCAAGGCGTTGCCCTATGTCAGCTCCAGCGCGCATGTGAGCGCAGGCCAACTGATTTTCGGCCTTCTTTTCGGCCGTTTTCACTCTCCCCAGCCTTCAGGAAAGCCTCCTGAACCCTGGGGATGGCGAAAAATGGCCAAACGGGCCAACTGGAAGTTCGTTTTTGAACTTCCAATTGGCCCATTTGGCTGTTTTTCACTGCCCCCAGGCTTCAGGAGTCCGGAGGCTTCAGTGAGTACGCGGGGGGGGCAGCGTGGGGGGGTTTTGCGCATGCACGGGGGGCAGTGTGGGGGTTGTGCACATGCGTGGGGGGAGGGCATGGGTGTGGGCACGCGCGCGCTAGCGCGCGCACACACACTTTTTTGGCACACAAGCCAAAAAAGTTACCCATCACTGGTATATTCATACAGTGCATTAAGACTGAGTTACAAAAGTAGTTTTAACAAATTCAATCAGAAAATCCAGCTGAAATCCATCTATTTTGTAGTGGATACATAGACTAGCATGCTGACTTAAAATGAGCCATAAATATTTTTATTACTACTTTCTCAGCTAGTTTGCTCTTATTATTTTGATGGTCAAAAATACATATTTGAGGAACTTATTAGGTAGATTAAGAGAAAGAACAAATTATATAAAGAAACATGTAAAGTTAAAATGTTTTTATGTATAGAAAGTAAATTTATTTCCCAAAGAACAGCAATAATATCCTCAAAACAAGCAGATAATCCAAACATAAGCAGGCAGTTGAATGAAGCAAATTTAGCAAACTTTCACCATTAATAAGAAATGAAATATCTTGGCCTCAGCCTTTACACCTAAATATATCAGTCTAAATTGCAGAAACAAGGAGAAATTTCCTGACAGTTAGATCAATCAATCAGTGGAATGGCTTCCCTTCAGAAGTTTTGGATGCTCTATCACTGAAGGTTTTTAAGAAGAGATTGGGCAACCATTTGTTTGAAATAATGTAGGGTCTCCTGCTTGAGCAGAGGGTTGAATACCTCCAAGGTTCCTTCCCACTCTGTTATTCTGTTAATGTGCTGTGCAACATTATGTAAGTTATTAAGTGGCAACTTCCGATCACATGAAGTGGCATTTTACATAGGAAATGTTATAAAATCATAGAATTATGGAGTTGGATGAAACCACAGGTATCATCTAGTTCAACCCACTGCAAGGTACTGGAAAACAATTAAACCATGAATGAGTGATTGTCCAGCTTCTTAAAACCTCTAGTTGAAGAACTCATGCTTTCTAGGAATAGATTGTTCCACAATTGAACCGATCTTACTATCAGGAAATGTTCTCTCATATTTAAGCAAAACATAAGTAGTTGCAGTTTGTCTTCATTATTTCTGGTCGTAGTTTCTGAAAAATAGTTCCTGCTATCTTCCCTATGGCACCTTTTTATATACCTGAACATATTATATCTCCCCCTAATCTTCTTTTCTCCATACTTGGTTTATGTGCACCTCTGAACCACTCTGGCTGCTACAAGGACAGGTCCATGCAGTTTTCTTGGCAATATTTTTGGGAGTAGTTTTCTGTTGTCTTCCTAGGGCTGAGAGAGAATGACTGGTTCAAATCACCTAGCTGGCTTTGTCCTAAGGCAGGGTTAGAACTCATAATATCCTTTTTCTGGCCCAGTTCCTTTAAGGACTACACAACTGGACTAATCATCTCCAATTCTTTCAGCGTATCCTCATAGTACTTGTTCTCAGGTCCTTGTATCATCCTTGCTATTCTCATTTAATCTGTCCATATTCTTCTGGAAGTATGGTGCCTAGAATTGTATATAGAATTGTAGAGTAGAAGGACAGAAGGACTTCACAATCTTTGATTCAGTGCAGTAGCCGTTCTAGGAATTGCCTCACATGTCTCATCTTTAGCTTCTTTTCACTGAGCAGACACAAGTCTTTGTCCAATGTAGTGCTGCCAAGGCACGAACCCTGCATCTTAAGTATACAATCTATATTTTTCTCCCTAAATGTGATACCTTACATTTCTCCCTACTGAAGGATTTATTGTTCATCTCAGCCCAATCTTTCAGCTTGTCCATATTAGATTTCTATTTTATTCTATCATCCTGAGTGTTGACAAGACCTCTCACATTTGTCAAGCAGCAGGTCAACCCTTTTATTCAGATCATTAATAACGTTGCATAATATTGAATACAAATCAAATCCTTGTGAGAACCCGATTGACAGACTGTCTTAAATGTGGTTAGTCAACCAGTTTTGGACTCACTTTGCTGTAGTGCCATCCAAACCACATTTCTATTGGTGGTCAGTGGGAACAACCTATGGCCTTGCTTTGCTGATTTTTGGGTAGATTATATCCATAGCATTCCGCTCTTGTGCTTCATGACATTTAGCTTATCTTGCTTGTTACCCATATTTTCTGCACGAGTGTAAAAACATTTAAGATAAGAGTTGGATTCCATGTAGTTATTCTCCCCCTTTTTATGCCTGAAATTCTTTTATTGTCCATTACATGTAAATTCATTACTCACCAATGGTCTTATGACTCCTGTTCTCAGTCTCTGCTCCCTGGTTGGTACCATTGTTGAAAATCCACAACCTCTTTTGCTTGCACCAATCTTGTAATAAGGAGTTTACTTGAAATATTTTTATTTTTCTTGTGAAATTTTGCCTTTAATGGGAAGTATTAATTAGAATACGATGTGGGTCCCATGATCCTTCATCTCCACCCAAAGCCATAAAATGTTATATGCTGCCTATCATATGTCCCCATATGACTGAGTAGAAAAGATCTGTGATCAATTCCAGTGAATCTTCTCATCTACAACGACAAGCTTCCTTTTCTTCCTGTTGATTGGTGATGGACTACTTTCATATTACCAGGTGATCGAGTTTCAGCTATGGGTTTGGGGTAGCTTTCCCATGTTTGTAGAAGCTTCCTGGAGGATAGAGTTTGAAATTGGTTGTTCAGATCTAGAGGAATGGCCTACTTTGTGCTAATTTTGCTTGTGATGATGATGATGTGTTCCCAACTACAGTCATTCTCATTCTTTGATGAAATTGTAAGCTTCTATAATGGTATATGAAAAAGACCGTGAGAAACTGGGCAAAAAGATGCTGCCAAGGGAATGGTTAAATAAGAGATAGCATAACTTGCAACTAGATACAGAATAGCCTGTAGTTAGAGAGTAGGCAAGCCAAAAGGCTCAGAAGAAACCCTCCCTAGTTTCTCAGGCTGTAAAAGAGAGGGAGGGGAAGAATGATACTTTCATACTTGAAGACTCTGTCAATGTAGCTTTGCAATAAAGTAGAAATAGCTCATCTATTTAAGGTTACTATCAGGTTATGAAAGTTCTTTTTAGTAATTAAGGGTAACACATCCATTATCCAATGAAAGTAACTGAGGTCCATAAACTATTAAATACATAATTAGTATTTAAAGTCCTTCAAGTCTTTTATTTTTTAGAATGTTTTGGTATATTTAAGTAAAATGTGGATATTTGTTCATACTATGGTCTGTACATTATTGTAAGTTAGGTGGTTTAAATTTTATATTCTGTTATTAAATACAATTTGGTGTACATTAAAAAAAGTTTTAAAACCTGATGGAAATAAGGTAAAGATTTGTCTGAACTTTGTTAAAGATTCTCCAGCCTTTTCCATTCTATGCTTAGTGTCATATAGGAAAAACAGATCTGATTTACTGTATCTCCTTGTTGAATACATTTCATTGAAAACTGGGTTGTCTTTGCTTTGTTTTATAACTCTGTGCTGATACACGATAGCAAGTATGATTGAAGTATCAGAAAATATGAGAATCTAAAGGCAGCTTAGATACAAATAAAACTGTTGGAATTTCTCCATTTATGGTACACGTTCAGAGGTGCTGTATCTGCACCATCATAGCTAGGCGATTACATTAAGAATCAGTACTTGTTTTCTCCTTCTCATATCCTAGCACAGGGGTGTCAAACTCGATTTCATTGAGGGCTGCATCAGGGTTGTGTTTGACCTCTGGGGGCTGGGGTGCGCGTGGCCAGGATGGGCGTGGCCAGCTCAACGTCACTTGTGTCGGGGGTGCCTGTGGTAGCCCAAGTGCTCTGCTAGCGAAAACGGGCTTCCAATCTCCGTTTTTGGCTGGGACGGCCTTCTGCAACCCTCTGCCAGCGAAAACGGAGCTCGGGAGGGCCGCTTTCACTGGCAGAGGGTTGCAGAAGGCCATCCCAGCCAAAAACGGAGATTGGGAGCCCGTTTTCGCTGGCAGAAGCACTGCGGGCTGGTCCTCCGCTGTTTCCAGGGCGGTCCCGCGGGCCAGATCTAAGCACCCCGCGGGATGGATCCGGCCCCCGGCCTTGAGTTTGACACCCCTGTCCTAGCAGGTGGACACAGTGAGGAGACTTGACCACTTTTGCCTCGGTCTGCTTCCTAGCTGCAAATATGTATGGTTTCCTGTTTCTTCTAAACAGTGAGGCAAGAGCCCTGTGTGTGCAACGTCACTATTTAATTAGTCATCCCTGATTAACAAAACTTGGCGTTCAGCTTCCTTCTGCCCTCATCTTTCCTGGCTTCGAATCAATGGCTTTGATATGCTAATTAGGGAGTAATTTAATTTCAAAAGGCCGCAATTAACAAGGGTGTTGTGGACATGCTGTAGTTAAGCGGCGTAATCTAATTTGCATTAGTAACAAGCAGGGACTAATTAGAAGCTTAATTAGACACTTAGATGGCTCTTGTGTTTACTTTCTTAATGAGATGGAGTGGGGCTCTTTTTTAATCTTTTCAAGAGCTCAGCAGAAAGCAAGCAGTGGGTGAAACTAGAATGCCAACCCCTGGCACCTTTTCAGTTGCTGTAGGCAGCAAAAACAGGCCAGTTGCCTTACCCAGCCACTTTGCTTTTCCGTAGGGAAAAAGACTTCCTAATCTAACCTGTGTAGGTTTTCATATACAAGATTTCTAAAAATATCATATCTTTACTTGATGCTGGATTTAGGAAAGGGTTTGTGGATTTTTTTTGTTTGTTTATGTTGCCATTATTGAATTCTCCCTGCTGCTCACTTCTGAACTGGCTGAATGAGGCTGCTGGGAGTTGTAGTTCAAGGTCTGAAAGGCGATAGTTTCCCCACTGTTTCTAGTTGTTTTGAATGCTGAATGACTTTTTACTCTTACTAGAGAAAGCTACATGGGAGCCATTTATCTATCCAGCTCAACATCATCTTCCGTTTTCTCTCCTAGTATCTTTCAGATACAGTTTGGAAATAAAATAAATTAACATACTTTTATTTAAAATAAAAATAAAAATAATTTCAGCATATTTGGAAAATGCACGATTATGAAAAACTAACATACTTTTATTTAAAATAAAAATAATTTCAGCATATTTGGAAAATGCATGATTATGAAAGACTATTTTATGTTTGGAAATAAAATAAATTAACATACTTTTATTTAAAATAAAAATTAAAATAAAATAATTTCAGCATATTTGGAAAATGCATGATTATGAAAGACATGTTTATGAGAAAGGGATTTTCCCACCTTAGATATATCAGGCTGAGCATGAAGTGGAGGGCCTTGACTGCAAATAATTCCCAAGGAAAGCGTCCTTGAAAGACATATGTTTTAGAGGGACTAATTGTTGATAATTGTTAGCTGGACAGAGCTGCTGCTGATGTGACATAATTTTAATTCAAATGGTTGGAGATGCAGGGAAAATACTTCTGAGTTAAATTAAAGAGAGTCTGTTTCTTCTCTCTCTTCAGACACAATAGCCAAATATTTTCTTTGTTTATTATTTTCTGTTAATGTATATATACTCTGCTATGTAAATCTAATTTTAACTAGCCAGTTCTTTTATCTCTGTGAACAGACTTTCAAATTGTATTGATTGTGCAATGCAGACCACTTCATAATTCTTATTCTTTAATATAAAAGGAACAGGGTGTTGGACTAGAAGACCTCCAACGCCCCTTCCATCTCTGTTATTCTGTAACATGAAATCTAAGTCCATGTAATTACTCTGTTGTCTCTAGCTTCTATCATTAGCTGTACAATTTTACCATTGTGTAATCATACAGCTCATATTCAGATTTAAGGATTTTGACACATAAGCAAACTTAGAAATGGATGAAATCTAAATACTGCATCATGTACCACACAGAGGACTTAAAATCAATGCTCTAAATAAAAGTCCAGGGAGGGAAGAAGCATAGGAGCATTTGTCATGTACTGGAAGTGTGTGTGTGTGTGTGTGTGTGCGCGCACAAGCGCGCATGTCCATGTGCACGTTTCACTGCCATATTAGTATATGGGGAAGCTCAAGGGTGACTTGTCCAAAATGTGAGAAATAAAAATTAGTACTAGATGAAAGCATACCTAGTGGTGATCCCATTAAAGGGGAGCCTTGACTAAGCCAATCCTTCTTCCTTAAATCTTTTCTAATTTACTGTAATGCTTTAAATTCATTTTAGCTCTTGCAGATTTTATTTTCTAATCCGCTTCTACATTTTTTCTGTGTTTGTGTGTTAATTAAAGGGTAAAAAGCCATATAGAACAATCTCAGGTTCTTCTTCTCCAAATCATTTTATGATTAAAGAACTGCTTTTTAAAGTCATTCTGGTACTTATACCTGGGAACAAAATGGTTCATTTCTCTTCATTTAAAAGCTAGGACTGTAGAAATAAAGATACCTGAATGTCATTTCCAGGAGATTTTATCATGTATATGTCTGGAAAATATATTCTTGAAAACTGTTGGTTATTTTAAACACCAAGTAGAAATAGTCTGAGGTGTTTCCATGAAGGTAATAAGAAAGTCATAAGATCTTTTTTCTCCTGCATGAAGTATGAGTTTCTGTTAGCCTTGAAGTCAGTATCAAGTGAGACATTATTTCAAAGGTGTCTGTAGAATAGGAGTGAACATTATGCTACACATACATTGAATTTTGTGTTTGGGCATGGATGACTATGGCCTTGAATTTTACTGTAGCCGCATACACATTTATCCTTGCCTATTGTAGAGGGGGAAAGTATACACTTCTATTTGCTTAACATTTTTACTATCTTATCTTTAGTATCTTCAGTATCTTCATACCCAAAGGTATAAAGAAAATAGATTTATTTACAGTTGCTTTATCTAAATGTCTGTGATGAATTAGTATTTCTCAGTGTAATATTAGGTATTAGAAAAAATAAACTATTTAAAATAAAAATACGTGAAAAATGGGTTTCCTAAAGGTGTTATTTGTGAACATAATATTTTGTTGTGTTCTTCTTATACCAGAGGTGGGTTCCTCCCGGTTTGGACCGGTTTGCCCGAACCGGGAGTGACCCGCTGGTGATGTCACGATAACATCACGGATCTGGTTTGGTCGGTGCTGGTCCGTGGACGCCACCATCTTTTTTTTTAATTTTTTTGGATTTTTTTTTGAATTTTTTTTTTTTGAATTTTTTCCTGGTTTTTTCTTCTTCTGCGCATGTGCAGAAGCTGAGTTTCCGGCACTGCGCATGCGTCGCCATCTTGTTTTTTGGGGGGGGGATTTTTTTTCCTTTTTTTGCGGTGCGGGAGGAAGCGAACCAGTAGTGAGGTAAGTTAGAACCCACCCCTGTCTTATACCCAACTAAAGACAACAGTGTCTGATATATAGTATTTCTTAATTTTGCTGTGGCTGTAACATTAAGAATGTTAATGTTATTTTCTGTAAACTATTGAGTCTCTTGCTGAATATGCTGGGATATAAATTGAATGTATGAACAGATGCATAAATATATTTATTGTAAAAGTCTTTCTCTTAGCACACAAGTAGGCAATCAGGAATTTTTCGAATATCATGTGATGCAACTTCTATAAACCAGGGGTGAAATGCTCCCGGTTTGCTCGTGCCTGTCGGTCGCCGTAGAGCTGGTTGCCAAGGTAGTGCAAGGCTCCGCCCACCTGCCCGGACGCCGCCATTTGGGTTCTTTTACCCTCTGTGCATGCACAGAACGCTTTGCGCATGCGCAGAGGGTAAAAGAACCCAAATGGCAGCGTCCAGGCAGGTGGGCGGAGCCTCACGCTACCTTGGCGACCGGCTCTACTGCGACCGACAGGCATGAGCGAACCGGGAGCATTTCACCCCTGCTATAAACCCTATCCAGTGCCATAGGGTTTGATTTGACAATATCCATATCATTTGAGCATGGGAAGAACACTTTCTTGTACTTGGGGGAATAAACACAATTTTGTATCTAGCCTCAATTGCAAACACAGTTTTCTACCTGGAGCCTAAAAGTATTGGACAAATGAATTAAAATATACAGAACAGCCTGATGGTGCAGAGTTGGAGACTAAATGTGAATTTAAGATGATAGCTTAAAATAAGACAGCACTTTAAATTCACATAGACAAGATAATTTTTCTGCTTCTAACTTGCCCAGTTTATCGCCAGTAGTTAAAAGAGTTTGTTTACCCTCATCTTTCAGTTAAGATGGTACAAAAGTGTAGGAGATGCATATCTAGAAATTTGGATATATATATGACTTACGCAGATAGGAAATTCTTTCCTATATTCTAGAAAAGTAATACGTAAAGAATTCTTGACATATCCTATGTCAAGAAAAACATATTTTAGGCAAAATGTGTTTTAAAAGTTTTATTTTATTAAGATAAAGTGCTTATGTTAAATTTAATATTTATTGCATAACATAGGATAGAGAGTAGTAGTAATTTTTATAATGATTAAATTTTCACAGTAGTGTTATGCGTACTTTTCCAATAAAATGATACAAACTGTTTGACAGAGCTTGCTTTCATGTAAGTGCACATAGGGTGGCAATTTTGCTATTATGAATAGTTTAGGTTATGACAAACTAATACAATCCTGTAATATATTGATTGTTTTAGATTTCAATTTTCATGCAAAATATTTAAAATAAAACTACCTTATTTTATTCTTTCTAAAAGAAAATGTGTGGGGGAGAGGAAGGGTCTCCTAAAGTACCCAATTTTTCTGCTATAAAAAAACTAAAAATTATCTTTAGGGATTAAAATGGGACAGGGGAAAATCCATACCCTTGTTCAGTTCAATTCATAGCCTCAAAATTTGTTCGATCTAAATAGGATGCTACTGAGATAGCTTATTTACCCCACAATTAATTTCCAGAGTGATCTCCTTATTTTTACTATTTTGAAATACCTGTCTTTTCAGATTGATTAAAACTTCTGAAATAGAAGAGGCGGTGGGGGGGGGAATGTTCTGTATTTTGAATTCCATGTTAATGGAGACGTGGGGTAGAAGGTTTAGTGAGTGAACTGACTTGCCTTGAATATGAGTATTTTTTTTTTATTACGGTCACTGACCAGAATTGCAAACAAAAACACATTAAATATAAAGCAAAACAAGATAAAATATTATAATTGGTGTTAGGGTCAAAAGTCTGCCTTATTTTACAGACAATAAAAAATGGCTATATTCAAGGAAATGGAATTATGTGTTCTGATAACAACTGTACATAAACCCATAAATTTCTAAGCATTTTACCAGGTAAAGAATTATAAGGCATGTCCCTGAGTCCTTATAGAAGGTACAGTATAACAGGACATGAACTGTAGTTTCAACAGCTCCTTGTTCACAGGGGCACCGTCTCAGCTCCTTTACGACTTAGTTGTATCTGCTGTGGGGAGAGTTCTGAAGTGTTTAAAGTTAGTGTTTTGGGGTATTTAGAGCAGTTATGTCGTCTTAAGTATCTTGCTGATTTGTAAGACGTGACTTGACTGCTAAGAAAAACGTTCATAGGTAAAGCAGACTGGTCCTGTTGTGCTTCTAGGCCTTTGCTATATTGTTTAACTTTGTTGAGTGCATGCTTGTAACCCATCATTAGAAGTGCCTCTGTGGAAAAGCCAAGATGTTGAAGCTTTTCTGAGATTGTCCTAAACGATATTGATTCGTAATTGTCTTCAATAAAGAAAGAACTCAAACCTGTGAGAAAGAACAGTCTCTTTCATCTAAAGTCCATTGATACAGGTCCGTGCACCTGGTTTGACTTTAGATAGCCCTAACTCCCTCCTTCATATAATACTAGAAACACAAGTTGTTTCCTTGAGTATGGCCCTTAGGAATTTAGATTGGATCCTTTCAAGAGGAGTAAAGAAGTATAAAGTCCTACCTGGGGCTAAAAAGTAATTGTGTTTAAACTTTCAGCATTGCTAGGATAGGCTCTATTCCTCTGGTGAAGTAAAAAAAGGGTTTAATTGTGGCTACTGTCTTTTGAGCATTTGGTATGACATAATTCTGGTGTTCACTGTGTTTGCTGAAGCTATGGCAAACCATGCCCAAATATTTAAAAGATTTCACTTGTTCAGTACTTTGACCATTTATCTCCCAGGTGTGTGGGTGGGTCTCTTTGCAAAGATCAGAATTTTAGTTTTACTATAGTTGATTTTAGGTGCTTCCTCAGATCAGTAATTGGCCAGAGCATTCAGAACTCATTTAAGTCCAATTAACATTTGTGACAGAAATATTGTGTTGTCTGCACACAACAAAGTTGCAGTATGTCTGTTCGCTAGTTTTTTTGGGGGGAGGGGGTGATGTTCTAATTTATTTTGTTCATAAATGTACAGATTAAACAAGGGAGATACATCCCTGCCTGACTCCTCTGGTTGCAATATCTTTATTGTGGTTGCCTTGCATATAGCATTAAACTTTGATTCTAGAAATTTTATTAAGATTTGCAACAGTAACTGCCTATCAGTGGTAGTATTTTGGGTTAGTCCGTAGCCTTGCTCTGGGAACTACCGTAGATCGAATTTAAACCTAAAATCAATAAATGCAGTATACAATATTGAACCTGTTTTACATGTGTATTTTTCGGACAAGTGTTGAATATTGACTTGTCTTTTGGACATTCTGGTTTAGATTTAGTGGATAATTGCTTCTAATTAACCCATACTTCATTGTTTCTGATAGAGATAAGTGCCTTTCCCCCCCTTAAAACCCTGAAAGAAAAACCCATTCTGATGGATACCTCAATTAGATTTTCTCTTCTCCTGGAGCAGCATTCATTCTGTAGTCTTTTTGATATCTCTGTAAGAAAGATTATTCATTTTACATCTATTTTCCATGTAAATTAAGATTTCTGCAAATGTTTTGGAACATTTGAAACATTTGAACATTTGCTTAATATTTTATAATTTTGCTATTATATCAATAAATCCTCTGTGTACTTCATCTGAAATTCCATGATTGTGATAGATGCCATGAAGACAGATTATGTGTGTGGTTCTACATCTTCTGTGATTACTTTAAGAGTCAAATGTGTAGACATGGTGAAGGCAGAACCTTTCGTGACCGAAGGTTCTGTGGCAGTTGGAAGTGGGCATTGGAAAAGACCAGAAGACATGGAGATCCTGGTTGCTCCTTGCAACAAGTATATACTTGGCAAGATAATTATTTACTTGACATTTAGAAGAGGAGAAGCCCAGGGATACGAGGTGATAAATTTTTGCTGGCATAAGAAAACTGGGCCAAATATATGTAGAGCTGTATTAGCAGTTGTATCTATCATTTAACTTAATTTGGATAAGGTATCATTGCACGTCTCAACCAAATCAGGAGAATTATTGCAGCGAGACTGTAATAGAGAACTTGAGATATCACCCTGGTATAGGGAATAATGTTCAGAAAGGAGAAATAGTATTTCAAAAGGACATTTTTAGTTGACTATAACAGTTTTGATAAACAAAAGGAAGTCTTTACTCATAGATTAAGGGGACAAGAAATGAAAGGGAAATGTGGCACATGTATTTATTCTTGCTGCTTCAAGAGCTCCATGAGAAGAATATATGCAATATGTATTTGAGTATATAATTATAATAGATTTTTCTATGAAAAACAGTAATTCATGACAACTTAGAGTTCTGTACTTTTAAATATACTAATGCTAGTAAAGAGATGGCATAGTTATTGGTGACTACACTAATGTGTCTTCATATATTTAGGATGAAATGTGTGTGAAATACATGAAAATTATGGAATATGCATATATGCAGACCTGTAGTTGCTCCCATTTAAAATTCTAGAGGATAATTTGGGTCCTCAGCTATGTATGCTTGCTCTCAGTGGGAGATCTGTCCACATAGCAAAACCAACTGATCTCTGCTCTCCCTTCTGGGAAACTCCAGGCATCCATCAGTCTGTTAATTGCACTAATTAGAGAGTGCTGAGGTGTTAATTGGAAAACCCTGGTATTGTGCCTGTTTAGGGGAAGAAAATGTCAATAAAAATTAATTGATGACTTGGCATGGCATGTGCACTTCACAGGTTAGCAGAGAGTCAAAAGATGTCAAGGCAAATGTTACTGCTCAGATTAAGCAATTGTTAATTAAAAAGTAGCAGTAATTAATATGCCTATTTGCCATATGGTATTGGGTCCCTACTCTAGTAGCCTTTTTTTCTTTTTTTTCTTCTTTCTCCTGGCTCCTTTTTCATTGCCAAATAAAAAATGTGTTTGAAATAAACAAATAAGGATAGTAAAATGGAATGGCAGTTATTGAATAAATGTATTTTGATTCTACCTAAAAAGAACAGTAATTAGATATTCAGCTACAGTACTTCAATTAATCATTGTAGGATGAGTGTTTGCTCCTTTCGTGCAAACACTTTTTATTCACTTATGTAGTTACCTTTTCCAAAGAGCCTGTAAACGACTAGTGTTAATTTAACATTGTCATTTTACATTTTATTTTTTACATGCCTAGCACCAGTTAGACCTTTTTTTTTAACAGCAAATAAATAATATTAGCATCTTTTAAATCTAGCAGTTCTCATTACTGGTCATATTGATATACCATTCAAACAGATCCAAAGTTACAAGAACAACATATTTTTGTGACCATAAATACTATACTTTGATCATAGATCTTGGCTTAATTATTGGTCATATAATTAAGACAAAAGGGGTGATAATCCCTCTATTCTGTAGCTATATTCTGTATCTTCATGGTGCTTCCTTGCAAATGAAACAAAATGGAGCTGCTGTGGATTAGTTGCTAAGGAGCATTTTGCATAACATATAATTGAGAGGGTAAATTATTAATAAATAATTTGATTTATAATAATGTATATCCTATTGGGGTATTTAAAAATTAAGGAGTCTTTACTCATACATTTCATGGTAGACTGCGTTATCATAATAACAGAGTTGGAAAGGACCTTGGAGGTCTTATAATCCAACCCACTGCTCAAGCACGAGACCTTATACCATTTCAGACAAATGGCTGTCCAATATCTTCTTAAAAACCTACAGTGATTAAGCACCCACAATTTCTGAAGGCAAGCTGTTCCACAGAGTAATTGTTCTGCCATGAAATTTCTCCTTATTTCTGCGTGGGTTCTCTCCGTGATTAGTTTCCATCCATTGCTTCTTGTCCTGCTCTCAGATGCTTTGGAGAATAGCTTGACTCCCTCTTCTTTGTGGCAGCCCTTCAAATATTGGAACACCGCTATCATGTCACCCCTAGTCCTTTTTTTCATTAAACTAGACATACCCAGTTCTTGCAACCGTTCTTCATATGTTTTAGCCTCCAGTCCCCTAATCATCTTGTTGCTCTTCTCTGCACTCTTTCTAGAGTCCCTTGGGAGTTGGGCGGCATACAAATTTAATAAATAATAACATCTTTTTTATATTGTGGCAACCAAAACTGGATGCAATATTCCAAGTATGGTCTTATCAAGGCATTTTAAAGTGCTACTAACACCAGAAAGGATAGTTCTCTTTTTCTTTTCTTAGTGAAATATTTGTATCCTTCTGCCCATATTCTATGAACTAGTACAGTGCCCCCCTAAACCTTTTGGGCACCAGGGACTGGTTCCGTGGAGGGAGGTTTTTCCTTGGACCAGAGGGGGCATAGTTTCATGTACTGCCTGCACCCCTTTGCTTGTTTGCGCGGCCCGGTTTCTGGCATGTGGTGGATCAGTGCCGGTCCATAGATTGGGGGTTGGGGACCCCTGAACTAGTATATAGTGCATAAATGAGGAATTGAAGCAAACAAAGCCCGTGCTTACAAAACTTCATATCTTGTATCTTCAGAGATACACCATGGTATGTAAAGTGAACCTTTGATTTCTTAGACATGACATGCATTATATATTATAAATATAATTACAAAAACTGTTATAAGCTGCTCAGAATTGCCTAGAACCATGAGATAGGCGGCAAACAAATTTGGCAAATAAAATCAAAACACATTATTGAAAAATAGCTTCTAGTAAACTGATTCCTCCCAGTCATTATACGTTACATAATAGTACTGGGAATGTGACTTTTTTAGTTATAATTTCCAGCCTTTTGCTAATATGGCCTATTTAAAAAGCAACTTCGTTAGGGTTGTTTTATGATTGTTCTGGGTCTAGATCTACTTTCATGGTTGTGTGATAAATGGTTCTTAAGAAACTGGAAAAACAGGAATAAGCCTGTTCTTTCCTCTTCTTTTTCCAGCTGTATTTTTTTTTTCCTGGTGTTCCTGGTGTTTGTCAGTAGAGGGTTAACTATCTGACATATGTTTCTAAATCTGTAAACAGCTTTTTTTTCCCCTTAAATGCTTTGTAGTATATGGTCTCACTTGCTTCAGTACTTTTTCTCTTTACTTGAAAATTGGTTTTCTCACAAAATACATATGCTTGACAAAAATGGTCAAATGCACAGATGTTTGACAATTGAAAGTAATAAAAGGAAAAAAATCTAAAAAGGAAGAGAAAAAAAATCAAATGTGCATGAATAAAAAAAGATGAAATGTATAGGGTTAGCTTTGCAAACAAGTGGTAAAACCTGATTTCAATAAAACTGTACAACTTGCATACCAATTCTGCAAGGTATAGGCAAATGGAGCAGGCTAAGCTGACTCTGGAATGTTCTTGGCAAAACTAGTTGTTCTCCAGGCCAGGGAATGTTTAGCTACCATCTAAGTCCAAAATAATGGTTAATAGTGACTGCTGGTGCTCAAATTAATTTCCACATTGGCTGAAGACACATTGTTTTCATGCAAGTACATATGTCTTGGGATCATAGATATGTCCATGCAGTTTTCTTTTTAATACCTAGTAATTTAAAGTAGCTGAAAACATATTTTTGGTGCATGAGGTGCTGTACTTTAAAGCACTTCTCTTTTTAATGGAAATCTTCTATATTATGGTAATTGTTTCATGCTAATTTCACACCAGAGAGAAGTGGTTACCATGTTCGAAGTATTCCCTCCCCGATAGTGGAAAGTGTTTCCCTATATTTTAATCGAAGATGTACTGTTTATCCATTTCATTCTGTATTTCCCTTTATTGGCAATACCAGCAGACATCTTTCAGTTGAATTGCTACTTATCCTCTTTTATCACTAAAAAAAAATGAGATGCCAGATATTGAATCAGGGACCTTCTACATGTTGAGCATGTGCTGTTCCTTTCAGAGTTTATAGAAAAAAGGCATGGCGCAATGACAATTGTGGTATGATTTTTCAACCTTATATTTTCCTTCTGGGTCTGCCATGATTGTGATCTTCAGCCAGGCATAAACAGAATTATTAAGCAGCTAGAGAAGAAAATTTGATGCATTACCCATACCCATATACCCATAACCATGTCTGTGTATTTACATCCAGCTTGCTTCCTGTTAACTTCATGGAAATGCTGATATTGTTTTCTTGGCCAAAATATAGAAATGGGTTGCCTCTGCCTTATTTCAACTCTTTTCTTCTTTACTTGCTTTCCTATCCATGTATTAACTAAGCCTGAGCCTGCTTAGCTTCAAAATCCAGGCACAGTCAGTTATGTGCTGCCACCTTCTGAAACGCCACATTGTGGGCATGACAAGGCTCCAGCACCCCCCCTCCCCATTTTGATTTTAAAACATAAGTTTAGCTAATGCCTACATTGGATGCATTAAGAAAAGGCCATCCCCATCTCATAACAATCTTTGTAATTCAATTATATCCATTTTTGTATGTAAAAGATGCTTTGAATGATCTATGCTCATACACGAGTCATGTTGATATTTTGCATAGAGAGTGAAAGACAATAATTTTTAATTTAATTTATTTTGTAGACTTCCTTGGATTTATTATTATATTGTAAATGCAAGAAATGCATTAAAAGAACAAGACTTGATACTATTGATGATTCTACGGCTTTCCTTTCCCTTCCTTGAATCCTATGCTAAACCAGTAATGAATGGCTAACAGAACTGATGATAACTTGATTGTCTTTCATGTGGATCTGTCCATTACATATATCCTCATTCAAGTATAGCATTAGATCTAGTCATGGGAAATGTAAACAACAGTGCATTTTGTTGTAAAATATACCTGAATTGCAGCAAGCCATCCCTTTGAAGATATACTCTTCCTTGTATGAGAGATAATAAGAGACTTATGTGAATATTCATGTAGTAATGAATGTTATAAAAAAAGAGAAGTGTTTCAAATAAAACGTCTATTTTTTTAAAAAAAACTGATGGAAAGGAACAAAAAGGCTTAGTAGAAATATATAAAATAAGAGAAGTTAAAACGTATATAAATCTTAAGACAATATTTGTCATGTTTATTGCTAGGTAAAGGAAAATGATAGAACAAGTTTCTTTCTGACAATTGGATTTACACCATGGAGGGTGTAGTTTCTTCTGAACTCAGTATATGATTAATGCAACATGTAGAGTTAACACATGATGTTTGGTTTGCATTTTGTTTTCAAAATGTTTGCTATCTTTTTTGATAACTTTGTAACTTCTGTGTTCCAAGATTTTTTATTTGATTTCATCTTATTCTTTATCCAGCATAATATTGTTAACTAGAAATGTATATTTTCCCTAAAACCAAGTCACGGTAACGTTCTGCCCTTGAATTCCCTGGTACAAGTATGTCATTCTGTGTCACTTTGTGTGTACTTGATAGTGTGAGGGGCTACAGGAGGGAATCGACAACTCCACATGGGAATTAATGTCATTCACACACCCTGTGGAAATGACTGTTGAAATGCATATAATCTCAAACATGCAAATGAGAAGCTTGCTTCACCCTGTTTAATATGAACGATAGCTTCTGAATAGCTATTATTACATGCCACATTTCAGCAATTATGTTGTTCCCAGTTTGTCGGTCTATCGTGCCAAAAAAGCAAAAGCAAAATCCACACGCAGTAAAGAAAAAGGTAGTAAAAAAAACAAAACCCCTCTTCTGTCCTTTTTGCTGACTACTTGTCTGATCAGTTCCAAGTGTGGGCTTTGTGCTTCATTTGATCTAGAAAGCAGCAGTCTCGAAGGAAGAGTACTGTTTTCTTTATAGAGGAAGAAAGTGAAAAATCCCAGTATCTGTTTGTTTTTCATTACCATTAGTTTGATTCCAGTTTTCTGAATGTAATTACAATAGCAGAAATTACTCATTGATTATCACTCAAAATTGGTGATAATCAATTTAAAACAATTGGCATTTCCTCTTCAGAAGATATTACCTAGCTGAGTAATGAAATGTTTGAGAGCACCAAGGACCCCACAATTCAGCCCTGAGCTACAAATTTTCTACCTCCTCCTTAAATTTCAATTTCCTAGATTACTGAAATACTTTGAATACATATCTGAGTCTGCTTTTACTTTGTAGATGAACAGTTCATTTTAGTAGTGGCAGAGGAAATACTCATCATGATTAGAATACACCTTCAAGAGTTTCAACTTTGGAACATAAACAGCAGCCCAGCTATAACTATTGGCGCTCTCTTCTCTTCCAGCCTTCATATATTAAAGGCATACTGGTACCAGCTGCTGGGACTATCCAGAGACTTATGATCTTATGATAGACAAGTGTTTCTGGCAATTTACTCAGCAAGTAACCATTTTAGATTCTTGTTCATCTGACTGTGGTTTGAGCTGAGGGCAAAGCTCCATGCAAATTACTTTCAAAATTATTAGTCTGAATATCCGGGACAAATAAAAATAAAATTCCCAAAGTCTTCTGCACTGTATTTTGCATTTGAGGATCTGGGTATTTTTGCTTTGCTGAGAGGGGAGTGGGAGAAATGTTAAATTGTTATTGTCCAACCATCTAGGAAAGCTTTATCTTTATCTTTCCTAAGATCATGCATTCAAACTGAGAAGTGTATTGCCCCATCCCAAGCAGTGGAGAACAGCAAGACCTCATGCGTCTTGCAATAATGAAGATTGTTGTCTGTGTACAGAGCTAAGTGAGACAAGGAATTGATGATTGGGAATTGATGTTATTCTCATTTTGCCATGGGGTGCTGGCAGCATGAGGGCAAGCAAGTTTCCTTTTTGTTTCTCTTCATTCTAATCCCTAATGTAGTTGAGAGGAAGGACTGACAGATAGAGGTAGGAATGCCTCCATTCCTCCCACTCCTTCCTAGTTTTTAAAAGTTGTAATGGAGATTATCCTTTTACAGTTTAAACGTTTTTAATGGGAAAATACATAAAACCTTATTGGAATTATTTAATGTTGAAAATTAAAATTGGAGGCTATTCTGAACCTTTCTATAAAGGGTGGGAGTAGAATTACTCTCTGTTACTATATCGGAGAATTTAAGTATGACTGTCTTTCCTAATAATGAACTCACATGGTGCTAATGGTTTTGAAGAAGTGAGCAATCTTTCCCACTGTTGACCTCTTTATGCTGTTTATGTAGTCTTGCAATTTTTGAATAGAAAGGTTTTGAGAGCCAGTGTGGTATAATGGTCAAATGTTGGACTGTCACTGGGAAGATCCAGACTCAAGTTTGCTTTCAGCCATGGAAACTCTCTGGTGAGTTTGGACGTGTCACAATTCTCTCAGCCCAGCCCACTGAATAGAATTGATCCTTGAGGACAGAGGAATTGGAACAGAGAATGCTGAGTAAGCAGCTTTGAGCTCATTGAGGAAAAGTGGGACACATATTTAACAAATAAATGAATATCTTTATGTCCTGTGTCTGGAAGATTCATGTATCTTTGCTTATAATTGTGTGTGTGTGTGTGTGTGTGTGTGTGTGTGTGTGTTTTCTCTCTTGATTCTTTGCCTTCACAAACATTTTGTGATCTAGACATTGTAAACCCTCAGCTTTCCTAACTATTCTGCTCTTCAATTATGTTGACATGCAGTTCTTATCTTCACTAGCACAGTGATAGTTGCATATAGCTATTGGAACAGTTTCTCACAGCTTTTAACCTAACATTTTTAATATAGCATTGCTTGTCTCTAATGAAAACTTTGAATTAGATAGCTATAGCAACATTTTTTATGATAGATTATGTTCCAGCTTTATTCATTTACTTTCACTGTCTATACCCAGCATCTTTTCTGCAAAGTGTCAGTAATATGAGAGAGTGAGTTTGGTTCTAGAGGTCCTTTTATAATAGTTTCCTAACTACCTGATAGTGTCTATAAAGACACTATGTGTGCTTTCAAATATGTGTGTGTGTTCTTTCAAATCAGTGTTTTGCTCCTGGAGACTGTCTCTGCAGTTTTCTTGGCAAGGCTTTTGGAAGTGGTTTGCCGTTGACTTGTTTCTAGGGCTATGAGAGAGACAGACTGGCCCAAGATCATCTAGCTAGTTAAGGTAGAACTAGAACTCACAGCCTTCCAGCTTCTAGCCTCATGGTTTCTACCCACTACACCACTTTGGCTCTGCCTAATTTGAACACTGTCTACAGATACGACTTTTTAGGATATTTGTTAGACAAATTTTAGATTACCTACAGATGCCTTCAATCTCTGGTTTACATCCAGAAGTGTTCCTGTACAAAGAATGAAGGCAGATATTCCCAGGATAATGTTGCAGGATCCAATCTGGGTCAGTCACTGGGACTAGAGGTTTAGTCTTCCGAGTTTTCAGACTCACGCTGGAGCCCATCATCAGGGAACTTCCCTCTCACCAGAATGTGTGCGTTGGGATATTCTATGAGTAATCTTTAGGCGATGCCTGGTTGTGTGTGACTTTTTAGTTATTGATTGGGTTGTTGATGGCTGGTTATTAAGTTGTTGGTGCTTGTTTCCTTGTGCTGCCAAGGCTCTTAAGTACCTGATAACTGGTGGTAAATCAACACTCCTGTTGACTGACAAAGGGCATGTTTCCCAGGCTTCAACCATTTTCCTGGTTATTTTTGTACCCGCTCAGCCAACAATCTTAATAGCTGTGAAATTGAATGTATACCCTTGTTCATTGCAATGTTCCTGTACAATTTGCACATATCAAACAGTAGTTGTGCATTAGTGCCTGTTCTTGTTAACAATCCTTGAACACAATTTTCATGAGGTGGTGGTTGTCATTGTACTATACTACTGCTATATAAAGTACCCAGTTCTTTTCTTTGTTTTAAGTAGTTCAAGAGCAGATTGGTACCCAATGTATATAATTTAGTATGTTGAATGCTGAAGTGGGGATATTGGTGTGTGTACTTGACTGAAATATTTTATGATATCCTTGTTAATTATAATAAATGTTATATTGTCTATTTTCCCTTTGGTATGGAATGAAATTCTATTGAAAGATTTGTGCAGGATTTGCACTTAATATTGTATTTCCTTATATATGGATATTGGCTGGTTTTATCTTTTTTTTTTTTTAGGAGAAAAACAGATACAAATATGAAATTACAAAATAAAATAAAGTAATAAATTTATTTTATTAATCAAATTTATATAGCCACCTATTTTAGCAAATGCGACTCTGGTTGGTGCACGACAATAATATAATAACAATAGCTTCTTGGTGACATAGGATTATACAAGTTAAAGAAAAGAAAAGATAGGAATAAAATTCATGTTTAGCAATGCACATGATATTTGCTTGGGTATTTGTTAACTAGCACTACATAAAAGGGACAGAGTTTTTCCAAAGATAAAGTTTTTGAAGCATCTTCTTGATTTCTGCTGAAATTGTCATTTCTTCAAACAATTTTTGTGATGAATGGAGAGCTAGATAAAAGACTCCACAATATTATGATTAAACTGATAACATCATCAATTCACACTTACATGTTTGTTGTACAATTTGCTGTACCTCTATCAAAGAACTTTATACGAGAAGTTTCTTGACATCGGAATGGGACAACTTGCCACGGCCAACTCGCCACAGCCAACTCGCCACAGCCAACTCTCTGCAGCCAACTTACTGTGAGATGACTTGCCACAGCCAACTCATCATAGGACAACTCCCCGTGGGACAATTCCACAATTTAATTAAATTATTTAAAATTATTTAAAAAGTATTTTAATTTTTGTCAGTCACATTTCATTTTGTCCCATCTTTTGCATCCTTTCTTTAACGATCCTATTCCATTATTTTTTTGATATTACTGTAACTCTCATCCTGTGGAGAGTTGTCCTGCGTTGAGTTGGCCATGGTAAGTTGTCCCACAGCAAGTTGGCCATGGCGAATTGGCTGTGGCAGGTTGGATACAGTGAATTGGCCATGATGAATTGGTCATAGTGAGTTGGCCATGGTGAGTTGGCTGTGGCGAGTTGTCCTAGACTCTCTTGACATCACTGTCTTCCATCTGTAACAGTCCTGAATTTCTCTTTCTCATAGGAACACTATTAAGAAAGGGAAAAATAGCTAAGTGATGTATTTGATGGGTAATGGTTTTATTAGCAAATGGTTCAAAAAACTATATCTTAAACTCAAAAATAGTCAGTGTATAAATCTTATTCTCTGAAATACAACTGCAAATCTCCTTTGCAAAGAAGACAAAGGAATGAAACATCACTTATTAGAATGCTATCCTCAAGCATAATTTAGAACCTGCAGCTCATATCTTTGCTCAGATATCTTATTTCTTTCTTTATAAAGGTGCTGCTAGCAAGTCATGATGGTTGAATCAGCCTCAGAGACAATACGTTCTACTCCCTCCGGTCAAAATGGTGTCAGCAGCCTAAACAATCCAACTGATGGAGGAGGAGGAGGCGGTGGTGGTGGTGGTGGAGGAGGATGTGGAAGAGAGGGAGGAGCCAGTGGAGAAACCAATGGAGAAATGAGCCCAGTGGAACTCCTCCATTTTCAGCAGCAGCAGGTACTGTGGACTTGATTCTTTCATTTTCTTCCTTATTTCCATTGCTCGTTTCTCTTCAGTTAAGTAGGCCTTAACTTTAGGAATATTGCAGATAATGGAAATGGAAATAGAAAAGTTATAAATCAGGTGAATAACCTGAAGATGGTAGGTCCCACATTATATTTGTTTTCTTGCATTCATAAACATGTTACTCCTAAGTCCTGGGTGAGAAGAATCATTCTCATGGCACTTCTTTGTTGATGTGTGTGTATGATGTTTTTAACAGAAACATTCATCCATGGGTGCTATTTGACTGCATCTGCTTACTAATAAATCTTGCTAAAATTTTAGGATTTAAGGTACAATCCTGGTGCATGATTGTTCCTTAAGTTGTTCCCCTACATAGTTCAGAAGCCACATGTTGGCATCCTTAGAAATACTGCTTTGGTGACAAAATAAAAACATTAGAAATGGCCACAAACACTCTAGAAATATTTCCAGAGAAACACTTCTCTCATTTTTGATTTATAAAAGCAGTTGTCAGTTTAGTTATATGTTTATGCTCTGTATCTCTATGCTTAGTTTCATTAAAACTATTGTTCAACTGTTAACTGTTGTGCTTCTTCAGTTTTATTTTATAAATAGCATTTGAACAATGGCTTCAAACAAATTTTGCAAAAAAATTTGTAAACCCTAAAGTTCCTTTCATTTCAGCTACTATAGTCAAAAACTTAATAAGCATTCATTAGTACATATTTGAATAATTATTTTATAGGTGAAGATATGAGCAAACATTAATCTGAAATGATGTTTCATGTTTCAAAAAGCAGTGATAATAAATACATTAGTAATAGCCTATCTTAACAGATCTAATGTAATATAACACATCAAGAAAACATGCATATAAAAATATTGTACATCTAAATCCTGTTCACTGTCATAATCTGATATTTGTGTTCCCTCCACCATCCAACTGTTATATTTCTTCACTTACTTTTAGATAGCTCTATAAATGCAGAGGCAGTTATAAAGTTCATGAACATCTAATTGCCTTATTTTGAACACTATAGAGTATTCAGTTTTGAACTATAGAGTTGATGGCACTTCACTTGTAAATGCTATATTGTCTATCTTTAAACTGCTTTTTAGAATGAAATGCCTGGATTGGCAAAGTTGTCATTTTATTTTAATTTTATATATTACACACACACACACACACACACACACACACACACACACACACACACACACCTATTTCAGGGGTCCCAAAAATCTTCAGCTCACTGAAGTCTTCAGCTCATGAAATTTCAGATTGGTCATCAACCCCCAGTCTGTGGTTTTTCACCACATACATACATACATACATACCATAAATCTTGACCACCCATCTCCCTTCCATTTCCCCAATTTCTTACTTGCTCAATTTATCATTTGTATAAAATGAAAGTGAAGGCTGTCCCAAAAGAAGATTGCCAAATAAGTGAAGATTCCACCAACAGAAAATGCTACCTGTCATCTCAACCATTCAGAGCGATACAGTAAGCAACTTCTGCTTGCAGCGAAAATGTTGTAATGCAACAGTTGTGTCATTTGGTGTAGTTGCAGCCAGACAAGGTCCAAGCAAAATCCTTCAAAAGGATTTAAAGATTATTTGAATAACTTGCAGTTAGAAAACTTCTGTTCATTAGCAGTCACTAGTGGCATCACAAACAATACACATATTAAAACATATTCATGTGTGTTCCTAGGACATCATGGTATAATAAAGAAGAATTTGCCATTTCCAATGGCTAATTTTAACAGTGTGGGATGTTTTTAAGCACAGTTGGGGAGGTATTGTTAAAGGTCTGTTATCCTGCAGCTATATCAAATACATAAAGATGGACCAAGTATCATTTGCATTCATTGTTTCTTATTGGAATTCTTAAGAAGGACAGCTTGTTGTTTGTCCATACATCTATCCATCCATTTACCCTCTTCTCTCCAAACCAAAGGACTCTAATAGCACTTGACACTGAATGCCTGCTAGTGTAGTTCTGCATTACACAACTGTATGTGGTTATATTGCTGTGTATCAGTTGTTTTGTATGCTGACTCTTCTGTTAATTTTGCTTTGCCTGCACATTTGAAAATGACAGTCCCAGTGATTCTGGAATTGTTTGTGAAGTAGTATGTACTTGCTACATTCAATATGAGTAAGGTTCCCAAGCAAAGTGTTCTACCTACCAAGCACAAGTTCATCTTATCTATCATAATAAGAATATAATCAATCAGGAAAATAGTTGTCAAAATTTTCAAATATATAGATAACTTATAGCTTAGTGAGATAATTCTTGTCTACATATAGAAATGCACTTAAACATGTCATCCAGTTGATTCTTCTATTAGCTGACTGCAGTTGGCTTGAAAACTGTAAAGAATACTCGTCATGGTTTCTCAATAAATTAGACTGAGGTTGCAGAGTTCAATTCTTGGGACTGATTCACTTTAGCATTCTTATTAATAAATTGGACAAAGAAGGAGAGGGATTGCTTATCAAATTTGCAGGTAATACAGAACTGGATAAGTAGTTTAAAACAGGGGTCCCAACCCCCAGGCTGTAGCCCACTACCGGGCCATGAGCCTTTCAGAACTTGGCCATGGAACTGGCAGGTGCACGCGTGTGCACATGCATGCATGCATGCATCCCCACTCTTGCGAGCAGTGGGTGAGTGCGTGCGTGTGTGTGTGTTCCATTTGTGCAGAACCATTCCTCTCCCCCCCCTCCCTCCACACACACCGGTCTGCAAAGCCGAAAAGATTGGGGAACTCTGGTTTAAAAGACAAATGTCTCAAAATGATCTTGATTTTTCAATGTATTGAACCCCCTGTTGCCCAAGAGGAATGGAAAGCTTTTCACATAAAAAAAAAATACCATCCACAGTTATAGGATGTAAAAGAACTGATTTGTTAGTAATGTATATGAAACGTATATTGGAATTATTTATTCTCTCACTCAATGTATAGCCTGTTTTTATTTGAATGAGCAGAGTGGCATTGTTGCAAAAAACAAACAAAACAAAAACAAAAAAAAAAACCAACCCAATTTTTTGTTGCATGTATAGTTTCCAAACCATAGGAAATAATAGTTCCACTGTATTCTGGATTAATCAGATTCCACCTTGAGTAGTGTGTCCAGTTCTGACAAGGAGTTGGGAATGTTTAGTTTTGAGAAAGGTGACACAGGGAGGCTATGATAGTATTCTTTCATATACTTGAAGGGTTGTCACATACAAGAAAAATCTTTTTTATTCTGTCTATATTCAAGATATAGAATAATGGTCATATGATTAGAGGAAGCAGCTTCTGATTGAATACTAGGAAAAACTTTCCAATAACAATAACAATTTTATAGCAGAACCAATTATTAAAGGTGATAAGATATATTTGCTGGAAAGGGCAATAATCAGGCAAGGATGTAATTTGGATTTTTGTTCTATGCAGGGGTTGATTGTCTAAATGGTTCCAATTCTCTGCTGCTATTTTATCAGCAATACCATTTCATCAAGGATTATTACCTGCATATGCTGTAGTACTTGTATATTAGCATCAGCTGCTTCTTTCATGGCATTTAAGACTTAGGAGGTCATTTAGCATTAGGAGAATATCTTGAACAGTGAATGATATGCCTGGAACTATGTCATAAACATAATTGTTAATACAGTCGGCCAATCAACAGCGACCTCTCAGGCTAGGGTCTAGGTCCAATCAGCAAAGTAGCCCGCTCTTCAATTTTCATAGAATGGGCAAATTGTCCATTGCTAATTGAAATATCCCATCTCTGGGAGCCAGTTAAAGATGGAAGACGAAGGACAAACTATTTTGTACTCAAGATAACTATAATACTAGCAATTCTACAAGCTATTTTACAGAACATGAAGTATTCATATATAAAAAGAGGTGCATACCAAAGGTTTGTAAATGCTGTCACAAAGGGTTAGCCTCTACATGTGTACTTGGATGAAAATGAATGCTTTGTTAGAGCTATGAGGCTTAGATGGTGGAAGGTAGGTACTGTAGATGGCAGATAGAATTGATTCACATGATATTCTATGCAGCTCTTCTGTTTTTTGGAACTCCTTAAGGCAGGGGTCCCCAACCCTTGGGTTGCGGCCCAGTGCCGGGCCGTGGCCTGTTTGGAACCGGGCCGCGCAAACAGCTGGCCAGTTCACGTGCGTGCACACGGCTCAGCTTGTGTAAGTGGCGGACTGGTGCGTATGCATGCAGCTTGACTTGCATGAGCAGTGGGCCGGTGCGCATGCGCACAGCTAAACTTATACAAGTGGTGGGCCAGCACGTGCCTAAGCCCACCAAGCCACCACTCGCACAGGCTGGTTCCCCTCTCCCCCCCATCAGGCCACCAAGCCATAAAGGTTGGGGACCGCTACCTTAAGGAGGCCTCACAAATGAGGCAAAATAATGTGGCCCCTTTGCCTTTAGAAGCAAAAGGCCATGTTGCTTTAAAAAGCAGTGTTGAAGAAGTGCTTCACACAGATTTCTGTCAAAGCAGCTCAGCCGTTTGAAACCTTTCACAGACATTGTATGTACTTTATCAAATAATCAAGTAATTATGCATTTGCTGTATCTACAATCTCTTGCTCTTCAATTACATAAGCTTATAATAAATCAGTTTATAGTTCCATCTTGTAGTTACTGTTTTTTTAGATCAGCTTTATGAGCTATGTCATAAATCCCTACAATCCCCTGTTTGAAAGATTGACTATACCATCTTATGTAGGTTCCATTTGCTCATAAGAAATCCAAATAATAGTCTTATGGGAATAAATCATTATGCTACTTTTGATTCCTTCCATGATGTTTGCCCTACACAAACATGATATTTTTTTTAAAAAAGCATGTGTTTTCTAATGGATTATACCTTTGACCCAAATTTTAGGCAGATCTTGACAGGATATTTTTTGTGTGAATTCAAAAGTCCTCAAAGGGAGTTTTATCTCTCACAAAATGTGCCTTTACCCATGTTCTTAAATGATGTGTGTGTGCACGTATTTGTGTATATTTCTCTATGGCTGTATCTCTGTCTCTATTTCTATCTCTGTCCCAGGAATGACATCAGAGTTCTCTTTCCAGAAGAGTGCAGTGTTAGGAGTAGCTTAAGATATTGAACAGAACCCTCAAAATCCCAGGCCTCTGGTAGAAGACCTGAGATTGAGAAAGCACATACTCCCCATAGGGGTGAGAAGGGATTTTTAAAAAATCAACAATGCAATATGCTTGGACTTCAGCCTATATTATTTTTGATATGTTCTTTTAAATAAAGAAGTGCGTACAGATGTGTTAAGTTTGTTACATATAAAAGAAAAGTATAGGAACTACAACGATTTTTCTGCTTGCATTTTTATTTCTCCCCCCCCCCCCCGTCATTTAGGTATTTGTTTAAAGATATGTGTGGATATAGTATTTACACAGTAACTGCACAGATGTGTCTGAATATGTATGCATATATAAATACATGCTAGTTAGCTCTAAAATAAGTGAAGGGTCCTTGATGCGCTCTGAACTTGGTTGTTTTCTTGCAGACGTTTTATTACTAGGTAACATCATCAGGGCTAGTCATTTCTAAAATAAGTTTTAGAAAACATAATATGTTCCTCCTCATTTACTAAATACGGCAATGAGTCCAACCATATTGGAGATTGCCTCCCTAAGCCATAAATATTAGTGTCAGAGCTATAAAAAAATTTCTATGATGCTTTAATAGCTAACACTGTAAATCCATTACCTTTACATTAGATTACAATGCAATGTACAATATAATGTACATTACATTACAACTATTTCTTATTCAGTCAAGCCTCTGTTTTCCTGATCTGAAAGGAAATTGTGTGCGTCCTGCTTTTTGGAATCGTCCTGCAGAACGATAGAGATGCACTTACCTCTCCTGTCACAGATGTGTTTGTGCTTGTGGCCTTAGTAAAGTCTGTCTTCATAATGCCTAGAATCTCGGCAGTGTAATTCAATTAATTACTTTGTAGGCTCTATTTCACTAGGGGTCTAAGTACTGAAGTGCTCAATGAGCAGAAAGTCCTTTACTGAGACGGGTGCTGATTGGTTGGGCCATTAAAATTCACAGAAGAAAAATTATCTCATGTTTACTCAATGCTTCTCCCAATCAATGTGGAAATTGCCAGATATTTCCAAACAAGAGCTTATAATATGATATGGTTTGACTTGATGTTGTACATGGAAAAGATGTTCAGACTCACCATGTACCACTCAGAGGCAACAAATACTATGTTTATATACTGTATTTATTACACTCACTTGTATAGGGTTACACAAAGATCTGTGGGGCAATTATTTTGAAGAGGTGCTTATGAAACATTCAATTAGTCATTGGATTTTTGGATTCCATATGAACTAGCCAAGTGGATGACAGTTCTCTCCAAATTTCTTTTCATTTATGAATTATGTATTTTTGCAAATATAAGCAATTGTATTAACTTTAAATGCCCGTTCTATTTATAAGATGACTTGTCTCCCTTTTCAAAGTAAGCACAGAAATAAGTTTGCTTCCCTTCCTCTTCTCTGCAGCATACTTAGCATCATTCACTGTATCTTATTAGGCAGGTATTTCTTTATTTAATTTATATGCCGCCCATCTCACTATCCAAAGCAACTCTAGGCGGCTTACATTGCCATAAAATCATAAATATAAAAGTGTTCAAATTAACCAATAAAGACTAAAAATTAAGAGCATGAACAGTACAGTAGTCGCCTCTTGTCTTATCACTCCACCAACCACCTCCAGCATAATGCTCCCCATCAAGGCCCCAAGTCAACCGTCAGAGCCAAGGTTTTAAGGCTCTTCCAGATGGCCAAAATGGTTGTGGCAGATCTCACCTCTGGTGGCAAGATGTTCCAGAAGGTGGGGCCATAGCAGAAAAGGCTCTTCTCCTAGACCCCACAGTCTGAAGTTCCTTGACTTGACGAGTTCCGTAGAAGCCTACCTTATGTCCTTCATAAAGTGCTGTAAAGGCAAGGAAGGTGAAAATTGGTTTAAAATGCAACTCCTGTAGATACACTATTATGGTAGGATCAGACTGAACAAGATACATTTGGACAGGATTGTTGCAATTTATGTAATGTTCCCTACTCCTTTCTGGTATTGGAAGTATTGTATTTATTGTTGCTATCACTATGGGCAATATTAACTGCAGTTTAACTTTTTCCCATCAGCCTGCAAAGATCATAATATTGTCTCCATTGTGTAGGGGGGAAAATGCTCAGCCTATATCTTCCCTTTGGAGAAAGGATTAAAATATGAAATAGGTGTGCTAAACAATATGGAGGTTTGATGCATTTTTAAGAGGAATAATGTGAAAATTTGGCCTGTTGAAAGTTTGTATGTTTTAAAAAAAATTGTTATGTGATTTGTAGCATTCTGTGGGTTATAAAACCATACGTGGGGTATAAATTATCCATGCCTCCAATATAGTTGATTGAAGTGATAGAAGAAAGAAGAAATAAACATTCTTTAATGTCCTTTACTTTTACCAGAAAAGGCAAATCTAGCAAAGATAGCCACTTAAATCTATCCTTCCATTTATGTATCTTAACTGTAAAAGGAGGCTATAGGCATGTGTATGTGTGCATCCACACATGCACACTTGGAATCATTATCCCAAATAATGTTTGCCTTCACTTAAATGCATTCCCTGATGCTGTATATAATTAACCTGTGGAACTCACCAGTGCGAGACAGTACTTAAAGGCAGAGGAAGTTTTGAACACAGATGGCATCTGCAGTGACAATAGCTCAGATGAGAATCATTGGTGCCATCAATCTTCATGCTTCAGGAAACAAGCTGAGCAGCAGCTGGGGTCAGTAATAAATGTCCCCATCTATAGAGTTTTGCACAATTAGGTACTTCATGAAGGATTTACACCTTCTCGAGAAGTATCCCATGTCTGCCCCTGCTTAAAAAGGTAACTTAGCCATCAGCTTGTTTCTGTCCGACAGCTTCTGTCCCTTCCTTGTGCTTTAGACCCCAATACATTTTACCTCAATGCTTTTTCCTGTTGAGCCCTAATTCTCAAGAGGAGAAAGGAGAGAAAGAAAATATGGACTGTAAAGAAGACTGTAAGGGAAATATTAGTTTTCCTTCAGGTATCGGGCCAATGCAAAATGCAGTGTCTAATAACCTCCATGCCATAAGATGATCCAGGGTGCTACAAGATGAAAGAAATTTTGTTCTGAATAATTTCTCTCTAAGGACAAATAGCTATTACCATCAAATGAGGAAAGTTTAAAATGTTCTGTGTAGGGCTAAATGTAATTTAAGTTGGCTTCATTTGGAGAGATACAATGTCAATGCATCATGAGTTGTATATATGAAGCTCATTATCACATTCACTGATAACAGTTTCTTTTAACTTGGTCTTTGCCAACCTGGTACATTTGATAAGTGGGAACTTCACTTCTAGAATAAACTAGTCAGCATGGCTAATGTTGAGAATTCTGGGAGATGAATTCTGTTAAGGTGGATAAGGTGCCCAAGTTGTAACTGTTTTCTAATACTTGATGGGTATTCATTTGGAACCATACGCTTAAATGTATCAATTTCTTGGAAGGTGGGCTGCACAAGTAATAGGCGTCCCCCCCCCAAAAAAATCATATACCCTATGAAAATGCAAAACAATAGAAATGGTGTTTCAGAAATGTTTCATATTGCATGAAGGATGGCAGGACACAACATCTGAATGGAACTTAGAGCTCACAACTATACTGTGTGTGCTATGTTGGACTGATGCTCTTGGGGTGAAAGTGTTGCTATGACTCCTCAAGAGGGCAACAAATAGTAATACATTGACAAGCGATATATCAATGTGATGATAGATGGTCACCAATGCTAGCATCACTCATTTGCTTCCATCTGCCTTCTAAAATTAGAAAAAAGTATTTATTCCAGCTTAATTTGCTGTTACAGCATGGATAGCATGTGCAAGTTAAAATGCTGATAGCTATGAAAATATTCTAATCCTTTCTTTCAGTTGAAGAAGATAGTCTGAACAAAGACTTCACAGGCATCCTAAACTCTTGAAGTATCTGGAAGAGAAACGTTCACCTGATTGTTGAGCAGAGTATGCTATAACAGTCTTAGCCATTTGAAATTATAGTGGAGCCACTCATACATTTGCATTCACATGACATGATAATTTGCATACACAACATTGTGTATTTCTGGCTTCATAGTCTATCCAACCATCTAACCAATGGGGAGACTCCTTCCTTAGTCACATATTTAGTTGAGCAACGTGTAGAATCCCCCCCCCCCGTACTAAAAGTACCGATATATGTTTGTACTTTGGTAACAATAAAAACCACAATCCTTGGAGTTCAAATCAGTCCTGTGTCTACTCTCGTATTTTCTTTCTTTTTCTAGTGACAGAAAGGTAGATTTTCCCTAAACACAAGTGTGCCTGGCCACCACTCCAGTGCCTTCATCAGACTGATCACTGGATACTCCTTGATTCAAATATCAAAAATATTTTGTAGAAGCTGCCCACAATTGCATAAGCCACCTGTACATCCCATATATCTGATGAGTTGATTGCGGAATATGTTGATTTACTATTCTTGCAAAGAGATGCTGTGGGCAAAGTGATATATATAGATTTAGTCTGCAGTATTCAACATGAGGCAATCATAACTTTATCATAAAACATGTTAGTTGAAACAAAGCTTCTTGTCCCAGTGTATAGCCTCTGGCTTATTTTATTGAACTAAATTGGTTTTGCAGATGAGCATTCAAGTAATGCGTTCTCTCATTTTGTTAGAGAAATTCTCAAATTCCTTGCAAGTGGTAATATATTTTCACAAAACAATTGAACATCTGGGACAAAACAATTACACAACCTGTGAGAGATGTACACTAACTATCTTCCTGTAAAGAGACAAAGTGATTTGCTCAAGACACTGTAAGAGCGCTTCTTCATGGCAGCTTTAAGCCGCTTGTTTGTGCTAAAGCCAACTGGAAATTAAGCCAGCTTAAGAAATTGCTGTCTGGAATTCAGACTCTTCATCAGCTTTAGCAATGATGCTGGCTAGGTGTCCTGTCCAGATGGTGGTTGCCATGGCCCCTGATTGGTGGATTCCCCTGTTTCTTTACCCCTCTCACCTGGTCTGGAAAATCAAGCACCATTCATGTGGATAAGTCGTTAAATATGTGGTTTCCACTGATAGGTGTTTTGTTTAAGACCCCCTTCATTAACTCCTGCACATTTGTGGCACCTTCCTTTTTGTACACTAGTGAACTAGTCTTTTTAAAAAAGGAAAGAAACGATCACAATTTTACTATTCTTCACTTGGGCTGGAAGGATTCAGCTGTCCTTTGTGAGATTGTGTGCTTAGAAAAGGGTATGCAGGCTGGCAGCCCAGGACAGATGCCAGGGCCTGAAGGCATTTGTTCCACAATGCATAGGAGCCAAACAGAGTGGAGGCATTTTCTGCTAATAAAATGAAGGGCAGTGGGTGGATCACTCAGCACTACTTGTGAAAGCAGAAGTTGAAAAATACCACTTTTGATGCAGACAAGAAAAAGCAAGTATAGGTTGCTTCAGCAGTAGGCTGTGGTGAGGAGGAGGGCAAGCTAAGGATGACAATATGCATTACTGCTCTTATCCTGATGTTTGAGGAAGCAGTGTGGAGGAGCCCTGAATGCTGAGGCAATGAATAAAGTTAATTGCTCTCTGGCTTTTAGATTGCTGCTTGGTCTGAAAGATGATTTCTTGATCTTTTGGTAATTTGTGCTTTTTGTATCAATACAGAAATAATCTGCAGGATGAAATCACTTGATAAAGATACTGTGAAGATGCCTATTCCAAACATGGAATTTTAAAGAACCTTTTAGATAATATAGAAAATAATTTTGTTGTGATTATTCCAGCTGTTGTACAGGTATAACATGTTCTCTCCACCTCTTCCCAGGCAGACAGAGTGCCCAACTCCTGAGCTTATGGTAAACAAGGTCTGGAAATGTGAGCTGGGCTGTGGAGTAATGAGGTGACAGAAAGAGAGAGAGATAAACAGAGAGAGTCAGAAGTCAGGCATCTGACAGGAGTTTAGACTGAAACAAACAGCATTGGCAAGAGAGCACACGTCACTTTTGAACAAGACAGAGTGTCTGTTTCCATGCAACGGGAAGAACTGAAGAGCTTGTTTAAACAGAGATGAAAGGAGCAAGGAGACGGGGTGACCTGTAGCCAGTGTATGGTCCTGATGTTAGAAAAAAAGGAAGAGAGGTATAAGGAAAAGAAGAAGGGAGTTGCTGAATCCTAATTCAGAGTGTTTTTAAAAACTCTGGGATGGTAAAGTAAAGACCTTGAGAATTCCATGCAGAGATCAGGAAGTTTGGGCTATTTCATTTATGAATTAAACAAGAACTCAGTTTAACAAAGAGGAAAGCAGAACCAGTAGTATATGATTTAACCACCTCTGTTGCTAAATCTGCGGCCTCAGACTGACAAAGAGCACAGCTACTTGGTATTTAGGGGAAGAGTATTTGAACCCAAAATCAGAACACTTTTTTTTTTTTTTGCTAATGATGGTTATTTCCCACTTCTGGACTTCTGCCTCATAAGTCTAGTTAGTTTTCTGTATCTTCTGAAAACTTGTCATTTTATCAGACTTTTCAACCTCATATTCCTGCTCTTTATGGCATGTCTCTTAGCTTCTCATCTTTTTTTCTACCGCCTTTCCCTATCCACCTTGCCCTTTCCAATTTAATGCAGGACGGTCTCTAAGAAAACATTACATATTGTGTGCAGCTGTTAAAAAAGCAGAAAGTCATTTTATGTTCTGCATTTTACTAGGAGTCTATAGTCAGGATCTGTGTTTGTGTTTATTCACTGTAGAGCAACTCGTAATTGAAAGTACTTTTATAAGTAATAGTACAGTTGTATAATAACAATTTGTATAATAACAATGTTCTTATGTAGATATGTCTTGTTGCTAGAATAATTAGGCTGTGACTACCTTTGAAAGAGATACTTCGGAACACATGGGAGCATGAATACAGTTCTTGTCTGTGACTCATTAAAGCAGCCGTGTCTGTTTCCAGGATTGTGTGGTTTCAGCAAATATCTCCCCTGCTTTCCCTTTGCAGACGCTTAAAAAAAAGATGTGTTTGCTTGAATGACTCATATATAAATGCCACATTCTTACTCCTGCACACTCTGAAGCTTTACATAGTCCTTTATAGATATTATCACTTGCCCAGATACGCTACCAAAACATATGCAGTGGTGCTAAGGAATGTTTTAAAATGCTTCTTCCCACATTTCCTATCCAGGTACCTATAGATCATACAGACTGATATTTGAATCTGAAATAGTAGTGCTGCATGAACAAGTTTCTTATGCAATAAAAAGTATTACCGTATTTTTCGGAGTATAAGACGCACCAGAGTATAAGACGCACCTTAGTTTTGGGGGAGGAAAACAAGGGGAAAAAAATCTGCCTCTGCCTCTGCCTCCCAGCAATTTGCCTCCCAGCAAACAGTACAGATGATATACACTGTTTGCTGTGTATTTCTGTGCATGTGTGCCTGACCCATAGAAATAGCAAAGAATTGGAGAAATGTACATTATGGCAGTATATTAATGGCAGAAAGTTTTCTTAAATGTAGTCACATTAACTCCTCCCAATTATTTAAATAGATCTACTCCAAACATGACTAAGTCAGGGTTTAACTCAGCTGCCTTATTTTAATACTAAAACAGGACACTGTTACATTTCAGATTTTTACTTGTACAGATGCTGTTAAAATTGATGTGGCTTTCTTGAAGTATACATTATTCTCTGCTATTTAACTCTGCCTCCCAGCAAGTTGCCTCCTTGCAGTTCTAGGTTCACTTTCATTTTAGCAGTGGGCCTGCCTGCAGCCTCTCAGCTGATGGTCAGGAGGCCGATAATCAGTTGCTTGTGCTAATCAGGCTCTGCACTGTTTGCTGCAAGGAGGCAAATTGCTGGGAGGCAGAGGCCAAAGGGTGGGGGTGGCTGGGTGGGGCTACATTCGGTGTATAAGACGCACCCAAGTTTTCACCCTCTTTTTGGGAGTAAAAAGGTGTGTCTTATACTCCGAAAAATACGGTATATATAAAGCTTCTACAAGTAATCCTGGTACACAGTAAAGCTTTTCAACAATATGCACCAGCAAATAGATCTAAATTGATCCTTCACGAATTGCTTGTGGAAGCTGAAACTAAAGTACTGAATTCTCAAATCTCAGTAGAGATTTAGTTGGGCTCCTAAGCACATTGTTCAAGAAATAAGTACATGTGTTTTGCAACCGCAACCTAGATCAAGGGTTGTGCTTTTGTTGGAGAACTCTGGGCCCATTTGTGCTTCTTACACTGGCTCATTTAAGTATTTTTTTTAAAAATAGAAAATATGTTTTAGGCAGGGGTGGGTTCTAACTTACCTCGCCGCCGGTTTGCTTCCTCCCGCGCCACATGGCCGTGCGCGTGCTTTGCGTGCACGCATGCACAGTGGCGAAAATTCACAAACAATTCCCCCCAAAAAAGCCAAAAACAAGATGGCGGCGCATGTGCAGTGCCGGGGACTTGGCTTCTGTGCATGCACAGAAGAAAAAAAAAGCAAAAAATCCCCCCCAAAAAATCCCCCCCCAAAAAAAATTCCAAAAAAAAAAGATGGCGGCGTCCACGGACCGGCACCGACAGAACCGGCTCCGTGACATCACCAGCGGTTTGCTACCGGTTCTATAGAACCGGTGCGAACCACGAGGAACCCACCTCTGGTTTTAGGACTTCTTCCTTGCATTCTGAAAGACCAGAGGTCAAGAGCCCTTGATTGTAAGCAACCCAGGTCTGGAAATATAGCTCCAACAATATGCTTTTGTGTGTCTTGTTCATTTGAATTGTGTTCACTTTCAAAGTAATTGTGGAATGTCTATTTATAGCCACACTTAGTTCACAAGGGTCAGTATACCTGCAGTCTAAAAGCCGGTTTAGCATACTGTACGCATACAGTTCTATTGTAATTCTGCTCTGAAATGTCTTCAGGAAATGGTGAGAACAACTCTCATCTCTTTCCAAGGATGAAAGTATTAAATGCAATTTCCAGAAAGGCTTCTACAGGTCTTGTCTGAGAATGGGAAGAACAGAGGAATCACTTCCCAGCTTTCTCTAGCAAATTTGATGGTGTTAGGAGAAAAAGCTTAAGTTTCAATGGTGGGGCCCAGTTGAAAAATGTCCTGAGATTCAATAGCATGCACTTACTTTGTGGCAAAGGTCATGGGAGGTGAAAGGTCAGTCAGGGTCATGGGAGGGTTGCCTAGCATCTGGGAACTCCCACAGTGGTTGCTGTGGGAACACTGAGAGACCTCCAGTGTGCTAACATCCTGTAACGAGATTCAGAAGAGCTCCAATCTTTATACAATAATGAGTTTTTAACTTGGGCTAAGTCCACCCCTCCAGAACCATGTCCTCAAATGCAGATCCCTTTAATCCTTAGGAAAGGGGGGGTGGGGGCGGATACTGCAGAGACTGCAAAGTGAAAAACAAGGCAACATGGTGAAAAATAACCCTCTCCCTTGCTCAATACAATGAGGGTAAGAATATAACCCTGAGTAGTAGGCTTAGGACAGAATTATGGTGCTCTTGACTTCCCTAGGAGCCTTTGATAAGAACATCTGGAGAAAGATTAACTCTTCAGAAACCTATTGTTTTTCTCCTGTATTTGCTTGACAGTATGCTCAATCTGGTAACTAGAATTCTGACACAAATGTCCTCTCTGCTGGAGTGGCCAGACTAACCATACTGTAAAGCCAATGTTTATCATCTGGCTTTGAACTAAGTTTTGTTTCAGTGTGTCTGGGATATTTGTAACTGTTACTATGATCCTTTTTCTCTCAAAGCAAGGATCTTTGCCAGATGTCTGCAGGCACAAGTAAGCCTATATCTTAGGCAGTTAAGTAATGCTGTGAAGACTATTCTTTATAGTGAATTATATTTGACAATTGTTTTCTGTCTATACTCTGCTCAAAAACACTTGAAACCTCTGACAAAATGCAGAGTAACTTGTGAGAAAGAGGCTGCATCTTGTTTACATATGCTGACCTTGAAGGTGGGCTAATAATTTTCCTCTATGCAGTATTCCCCTCTCTCCACATATCTTTTAAAGCAGAAATCTGCCAGTGTGTTTGGCCTTCTGATGGGCTAACTAGATTAGTAAGAATTGAGTTTTTAAATTCTGCAGAACCATCATTTGTTCCATTAATTATTTTTTTTAAACTAAGTGCCAGCTCAGGTGTTGCTAATTTCAAAACAACAATTACAGTGATCTAATATATTGAAATGTTTCAATTGTATATTTAATATAGTTTCATAAAATTTCCGATGGTTTTGAAGGATTAGGGACATGTGTTCTCACACAACATCTGATTTCTAATTTAATGAATCCATACTACACATTTGTTGGAAAAGTACTGTGGATATTTAGCAGGAGAGTTTCAAAGTGAATATCTTTGACTTTTCTACCTTTAAACCTTTGATGTACATAGTAGTAGCAGAATAGAGATGGAAAGTAGGACTCCAGGTGATCTTTTCTCTATTCTGTACCATGGAAAAAAAAGTTGATGGAATGGGAATGATACATTCAACAACATTCAGAAGGTGTAGAATAAGTCAGAGGATGGATAGTGAAATAGTCACTCAAAGACAGCTAGTAAGTGCATGCTATTGAATCTCAGGACATTTTTCAAGGGGTCAGAATGTTGAGAACATTTCACCATTCCAACGCAAGATTGAAAATAGGAAATGTTATGAAAACCATGTTAAATATACAATTTATGTATATTTAGAGCCATCTACAATTATGGGATGTATAGTTCTTATGCTTAGGCTTGCTTATGGAATGCCACTGAAGCTGAATTCTTGTTTGGAAGGCTTCTTCCAGTTTTATAGTTAGTTCAGAAGCAATAACATCTGAGCATGAGTAGAGCAGTGGTTCTCAACCTTCTTAATGCCGCGACCCCCAACCCGCCGCCGCGACCCCCACCCCCTCCCCGCCCGCGCGTGCGTTGCCAGTAACCAAGATGGCGGGCTAGCGCGCGCTTAGCCGACCCCTGTGAAACGGTCGTTCAACCCCCAAAGGGGTCGCGACCCACAGGTTGAGAACTGCTGGAGTAGAGGAATACACAGAAAGTTAGCTCTTGATTTTCCAAACAAATAATGTTGATATTTTTTTTTAAAGAAGCCAATGTTTGATAAAGTCATCAGTATGATTGGTAATCTAAGACATTTATTTTTAGCTTTTAATCTGAAACATAAAATTGCAGTTAAAATAAAAACAGAAATGAGAAGATATTTTATTATGGATATTGACATCTCTTCCTCAAACCAGGCAACAATAAAGCATTCTAGGACGTACTTTTTCATTAAATAGGAAGCAAACTAGTTAATTTTGATAGTGCCACTTATCACCATGGCATAATGAAACATTTGAAAATGTTGAAATACATGGTTAGCTGACAATAATTGACAGTGATCTGCTAATCCTGCAAAAATTATAGAAAGTATTTGTTCAGAGAAAAGTTTCTAAAAGAAATCAGAATAACAACAAAATAACAAGAGTTGGAAGGGGGCTTGAAGTCTTCAAGTCCAACCCCCTGCCTAAGCCGAAAACCTTGTACTGTGTCAGACAAATTATTGTCCAATCAATGGTCACAAATGTACAGGCATCATGGGAGTTACAGAAAGATCTCTCATAATTGGTGATGTCATAGATACTACCCATTAAGTGCCCTGGCAACTGCACCACCCATTACATTTAGCAAGTGCACAGCAATGGCAGTGCTAACTGGTAGGGGAGAATGTCATTTATTCTGCAATCCTAAAACAAGAATATAGTATTCAGAATAGAGTCTTGATCTAGGTGTGATATTTTGACATAGAGAAATGAAGCTCAAGAATCTAGAAAGTTAGGACAGACTTATCCTTAAGATTTTCTTCTTATTAGTCAGGCAGGCAGGCAGGCAAGAGAAGTAATTCCTTGCTAAGCCTTACTTCCATGGCCACTTATATAGAAAACTCAAGAAGAAACAGGTAATCAACTAATTACTTCAGAGGAATTAGATGCTGGTTAACTGATTAGTGGAAAAGAACACTAAGAGCCATTGATTGGTTGCTAAAAAGAAGCATAATACGAAACTGTAAAAATAATGTCTTTTTGCAATTTTGAAAAAGAAGGAAACTTTCTAAAGTGTAATCTTTGCTCTTAATCTATATATTTTAATGACAGCTTATATTTGATGATGTAAGTTTTTCACTACAGCAGATAACTGGATAGAATAAGTGTATGAACTTCTCTCTCTCTCTCTCTCTCTCTCTCTCTCTCTCTCTCTCTCTCTCTCTCTCTCTCTCTCTCTCCCCCCCCCCCAGTACAATACAGTATACTATATGAGTTTGAAGTTTGAGTTAAGTTTTAGTTCCTAAAAACTTACTTTCTTACTTTTTACTTATAAAAAATTTGACAGTGCTACTGAAATACAGCTTGAAGACTAAAAAAAATGTTTAAAGCCCCTAAGGGAAGTGTTTGATATATTCTCCCCTACCTACCATCCACAACAGTGTTTCCACACATGTGATTCATGTGCTTTCAAATTTTTGAACTTTGGGGCTGGGAAAAGTGGATTTCATAAACCTCTCCCTTTTATTGTAATAGCTGTAAATTTTCAAGTGAGTTTTCTATTGCTCAAAACCCCATTGGATATAGGTTGGGCACCCTATTGCTTCAAGCACCAAAAGAAAATATCAGATTATTTCATCCCATTTAGAAACAAGCTATTCTCTCCTAAGAAAATTCTGTTGTTCTCCTGTGCGCTGCTTGGAGAGTCCAATCATGGGTTAAACTTCGGTTGGTCTGGAAAAACCATTTCATTGACAAGGTATAGTATTTATTTTGTCTCTTTGGAACCAGTTTTATGACAGACATATGTTATACTAATGTTAAGTGAAAATAAGCTTTTAAAATGGAGCAGTTCATATTAAACAGAGTGAAGGTGTATCTACATAGATTGGAGAATAACTTGACCACATAAAACTCTGTTCAATGGATCTGATCACATTTCAAATATACGTTTGTAAAACATTATTAGAGTATTTTAAGATAAAAATGAAAGGTTGGAGCACTTAAGTGATCATCAGCTTTCTATTACTTTGCCTGATTTATAGTTCCTAAATGAATATAAAACAGATTTTTTTTTTAAAAAAAAATGAGAGAACCTGTTTCTTCCATCCTTTGTTAGTGATGTTTTTGACCAAGGAGAGTGATAGATAAAAATTGAAGTCCTACATAGACTTTGTAAGGAGTTGGTAACATGTGGCTATAAAAAAATAATGAGCTTGGAAGTTAGAGACATTTCTTTCAACAAATTGGAAAAATCTGACCACATGTTGCTGCTTTTTTATACCATTTAGTTCTGATCATATAAAAATAAGCAGATGTAAGTATGTATTTCAGGGTGATAACATTTCTTGATAATAGCTATGCAAAATATGTGATCAAATGTTTTAAAACTGCTGAATTTGGAATATGATGTTATTTTTTATGAGGTTAGTATAACAAAATGTGAAATATGTATGGCTTTTCCATACTTTTCTGATTAAGTATTTTTTTTAGTAGTTGCACACATGTATACATAGATATTTAGCCATCACATTGTTCCCTTTCAGGATAAGTAACAATATGCAGAGTGAATTAAAAGAGATATAGTAGTAGACCTTAGAAATTGAAGGTTTGATTATACTAAAAACAGAAATGTTTTACAATAATTTACATCAACACAATTCACTGCATTTCTCTATATTTTTCTAACCTTGGAAACTGTTCTTGCTTCCATCATGTCCACATATGGCTTTAAATTTTGCTGTTTATGCTTTAAACTTCTCACTTCTCTTTTTTGAGGAATTTATCTACTCCATTCATCCATGACTTGCTCAGTCTTCCCCTTTCTCTCAATTCATTCACTCTTCCTTTATATATTTGTTTTGCGATTTGATCCTGCTCCATTTTCATTATATGACCAGATCACCTCAATGTACTTCTTTCATACCAGCAGTCTTTTTTGCATTCAAGTCACAGTCATTCATGACCCATTCACCTTTACCGATTTTTCACCATAACATTTCTTAAGTGCACTATTCCCACTGCATTAAATTTTTGTGTTTCTCCTAACAAACCTAGCTCCCTCTTCTATATTAAAAGTGGCAAAACCTACATAGCCACTTTCATATCTTTCAATATTCATTCCTTAAGATAGGCCACAGACTATTCATTACTTTTTGATCAACATTTGCATATGTTACATTTCCACCTCTATTATTTACCATTTTAATAATCCTATTATTCCAAAGCACATACATTTATTTACTTGCTGTGGTTTACAGCAGTACCTTGTACTTGTTCATTCCATTTTCCCCTGTCAAATACAGCTTTACTGATGTGTGATAAATTGATAGATCATTCTTATTGCATTGTATACTGTACCCGATCATTTAGGCAACATCTGTATGTATTTATATCACCAACTAACCTATCTCTGCTGTCACTGTAAGTTTTTCATAAATTATCCATTAATATATTAAGCCATCAAGGAGACATTAGACATCCTTATTCCATGCTCAGTTTGAAGCATTCATTAAGCCTTCTATTTATTCTCATGCATACAGTTTATTTCCATAATATGTTGCTCTTATCTTTTCAGCAGTCTTAACCTCTATCTTCATTTTCAATTTAACCAAAATAGTCCATAATTCAGGCATAGTGACTTTAACATTTTTTTCTCTAAATTAACAAACAGATTTTCTTTCAGAAAACATACAGAATTTGCATCATCCTTATATACCTCACTAATTCTCGCAGTCTTTCATCATAGGCCATTAAGTCAACCATGCTTTCAGATTTATATTATTTCCTTTCTTATGTGAACATATGAATAAACTTATAGCTGCATGCAGGTTTAGGCACTTTTGGTCAAAGTTTAGGCACTTTTGGTCAAAGTTTAGGCACTTTTGGTCGAAGTTTAGGCACTTTTGGTCAAAGTTTAGGCACTTTTGGTCAAAGTTTAGGCACTTTTGGTCAAACTATATGTTTAAATAAACCCATAAGTAAATGTAAAGTGACAGAATCTCAATAGGGTATAAAGTTAAACATACCTATTTGCAAATTTGAAAGCATGCTTATTATATATTTGTTATTGTTTATATGTAGTTTATAAATTAAAAATAAAGCAGTGAATATGTGAAGTAGAGAAGTTTGGATACTCTCATTGATTCAATTTCTTATTTAATTTGAAGTTGTTAATGAGTGCATGTCTGCACACACACGTACACACAACAAGAGACACCATTGTCTTAAGTCTACAATTGACTATGTGATGATAATTTCACAGGTGAACAAATACTCTGACTATTAGGTATTATTTTTCTGTCTGCTTTAAATGGGTTCTTCTAAGCAGTTTCTTCATTAGGTGAAAATATAGTTTACCAACTCTTACAAAGCAGGGGAAGAATTATTTTAAATGGTCCTTAAAATTTTGTGGGGGTTTTGAATTTTCTATATCTCTACATACAGTAAATATCACTTAAAACATGAACTTTTATTGCCACCACGGAGCGTGGAGGGGAAGGCAGCATACCAGTTATTGGAAGCAAAGCTTCACATGTTACTGCCACACACAAATACTGTGTAACTTTCGATCATTTTCCTCAATAAATAAATAAGTATAATGTTTTTGACTCATTTGTGTAATTGGGCACACTTTATCTAGTTTTAGGATTTGTATGGAGAAGAGATCATGGTTTTGGTCACATTTATGCAAAAGTATGAAAAATATGGAAGGTTCACAAACCTTTAAACACCACCGTATATAAAAAATATTTTTGGACATTTTCAATTGTGATAAAGAAATGGAAATTACATAGACCTTGTAACAAGTCCTGGAAGAATAAGAAAATTCTCCATAGTGGGTGGAGCTAACATCCAAGAATGGGATGACACCGTCCCTTCAGTCAATGAGGACTGAGTCTGTCAAATTGATATCTTCGTCCTCCAGCTCCAATTCTCCCTCTTTGACTCAGGACGTGTGTTTTCCAGCTCCCATTCTTGTGAGGTGTTCTCCACCATATCAGTCATCGAGTTTGTAACCGTGAGTTTCTCCCCAGCTGACCTAATTTTCATCTAGAGTTGCTGGGTCGAGTGCGGCGAGGGCTTCGGTTCTACCCGCTTGCTGATCCTTGAGCCGAGGGCCATTTGAATACAAGAGGGGGGGTTCCCTTCCAACTTCGGCCTCAGGAGCTTGCTCCGTTCGTCTTTAATCCGGCTCTGAGTGAGGCGTAGCGGCCTGGCCACGAAGTTCGGGAGGCGACAGCATTTTAAAAAGATCGACGTTTGCTGTCAGACCTCCATTGGATTTTTCTCCCTTCGTCACTGGAGCTGTTGCGCTCGTGTGACCAACGGCCAGGGGAGCTTTGTGCTCCGTTGCCGCTCGGCTAGGGAGTGACAGCGCGGACTACCACCACAGGAGCTGTCGTGCTCGAGCGGCTTGCTGTCATTTGCCCTCCGACATAGGGGTTTTGGCCCTGAAGGCCGGCGTTCACTTCCCGCAAGATCAGTGCTCTCAATGCCAGGCTAAATTTCAACCTGTTGGCCTGGCTATAGGAGCCTTGATTCAGCGCTCCGGGAAACTGAGCCTGTCAGTTTCTCACGCCGAACGGGACAGTGGCAGCCATTTTGGATTGGCCACATTGTGAGGTGGCGGCCATTTTAACTCCGCTAAGGCCATTCTGCGAGGTGGTGGCCATCTTGACGCCACGAGGGCCAGTCTGTGAGGTGGCTGCCATTTTATGTCCTGTTAAGGCGGCCGTTTTGGCTCCTTTATTCCGTGCTGCTCTTCATTAGGCCTTCGAGATGGCGGATGATTGCAGTAAGCAACATAGAAGCCGCTCTGCCAAAAGGCAACCTAAGCATGTGGCTTCCTCGGCCCAAGAGACTGCATCTGAGCTGGCCAGGTCCTCCTCCCATAAGGAGAGGATCCACAAGCAGCCTACCTCTCAGTCTATTGACCTTCCCAAGGTCTCCAGAGCAACCCAGAGGGATGAGAGCCGTAGGGCCAGGGCGCTTGACAAGATTTGCGCCAAGTCCAGCCGCAGCTGTCTGGAGCCTCTTCAGGCTCGCCATTGTACCCCTGCTTCGGTGGCCAGAGGTGATCAGAACGCCAGTCTAGCCGAGGTCTCTCTACACCCCTCTGAAACCATGTCCTTGGACAACCCTGATTTGACCATTGTGGACAATGATATTTGGGAAGTTCCACCCCGTCAGGGGCCACCCGTTTCACTGGCCTCGTCAACTTTTACTCCGATGGCCGCTAGGCTTCGAGCCACTCCTACAATAACGCAGTTTGACCCCACTAACGTGCAGAGTCTGATAGCAGACGCTATAAAGCAGGGTATTGAGGCAGGAATTAAACAACTGGGCAGGCCTACGGCTCCCTCCTCAGAGGTGGCCAGGCCCTCTGTTCATGCCTCTACCTCAGTGCACGAGGAATGCAGGGGGTGATCTTATGAAAGACACTCTCCAGAGCGATCGTTGGGGTCTCAGTCAGATCTGGAAGAGGGCCAATTGGACCTGGACCTCTCCGAATACGAGGGGATGGCCCCAGAGCCTCCGGCCTCTTCAGGACTGTTTCACCCTGGTCTCTTTAGATCGTTCTTATTTAAAGCAATTAATGCTGCCAACCTAGGGCCGACTTCCTCTGAGCCGTATGATGATGATTCGGCTAAGGACCCATTGTTTGCAGAGACCACTTCTCAAGCGGAGGTCATACCAGCTCCTCAGTTATTCGTGGACACCATCCTCCGGCAGTGGAATTTGCCCGCCTCAGGGCCTTTGCCCAATCAGGCGGATAGACGATTCTTCAATGTGGCTCCAGATCTGGCACAACATCTCCAGACTCTTTCTGTGGATGCCCCCGTTTCGGCGTTGTATTCCTCCACTAACATGCCGGGCGACTCTGAGGAACTGCTTCGGCCAGAGGACAGGAGGACGGAGCAGGCACTCCAAAAGGGGCACCAGGCAGCCGCCTGGGCAGTTCGTGCATCCACCTCCGCTTCCTTTTTTGCTCGCACCTCGCTGAGGTGGCTGAGGCAACTTCAGGAGCGTATCCCTGTTTCCGATCTCAGGGCCCATCAAGACCTCAATAAGTTGCTAGCCATTGCACAGTTCTCACTGATGCCACTCTCCAGTCGGCCCGCTTCTCCGCCGGAGCCATGGGGGCCTCCGTGGTGGCAAGAAGGATGCACTGGTTGCGCAGCTGGCAAGCAGACACACCGCCATAAGTGGCGCTTGGTGTCTGCGCCTTACAAGGGCCAGCTATTGTTTGGGGAGGCATTGCATCCCATCTTAATTGAATCTCGAGATAAGAGGAAGATCCTCCCATCTTATTCCCATAAGAGCTCCTTTCGTTCCGCCCCTTACAACAGGCGTCCCTTTTGGACCCCAGATCAGGGAACGGGATATGGTATGTTTCAGGGACAGTATGGCGCCAGACAGAGACAGGCCTCGGATAGGGCTAGCAAAGGCAGGCAATACAGGCGGCCCTTTTGAAGCGGAGAAGGTTGCCCCTTCCGGTGTGCTAAGTGAGTCCACGCAGGATCCTCCCATAGGGGGTCGGCTGGCCCTCTTCGCTAACAGATGGGAGGAAACTACCACTGATGCGTGGGTTAGGGAGACCGTGTCATCTGGGCTCTCCCTTGAATTCCTCTCCACCCCCCCGAGGTTTTTCCATAGATGCCCTATGTCTTCCAATCTAGACAAGCGGGCCGTCATGCAGGAGGCCATTCAATACCTGCTGGACATTGAAGCTATCCAGCAGGTGCCTGAGGACCAGCTAGGGCAGGGGTTTTACTCCATATTGTTTGTTGTCCCCAAATCCTCGGGTGGGTGGAGAGCTATTCTCGACCTAAAATGATTAAATCGCTATATCACCTATAAGCGATTCAAGATGCACACGCTTCAATCCATCTTAAGTGGCATTCGGAAGGGGGACCTCCTCACTTCAATCGATCTCACTGAGGCCTAACCACATACCAATTCGGCCTTCCCATCGAAAATTCTTCAGATTCTGTTATGCAGGCTCTCACTATGAGTATAGGGCCCTCCCATTTGGCCTCTCCTCAGCGCCAAGGGTCTTCACCAAGGTGCTGGCGGCACTTGCCGCACATCTGAGATCGATACCCGTGCGTGTCCAATGTTACCTGGACAACATACATACAGTCATCATCCAGGCACCAGGCGATGCAAGATGTCCAGGTAACGGTTAATACCCTCAGACACCACGGGTACTCGATAAACTTCGACAAAAGCCACCTGCCCCCTCCACCAGGCTGACCCATTTGGGAGCCATTGTAGATTCTCTGGAGTGCACGGTGTGCCTTTCCCAGGAGCGTCAGGATAGTCTTTTGGAACTCTCTCAACAGGTCCTGCTACAGCACAGGGTTCCCCTGAAGCTGCTTTCCACGCTCCTGGGCAAAATGATCTCGGTGATACATATTACCCCCTGGGCACACCTGCACTCCAGGGAATTGCAATGGTTTCTCTTGCTCTTTCAGAGGTCGGGACGCAGCATGTCGGGACGCAGCATCCAAGGACCTGGTACCATCAAATGTGCGACGCTCGCTCTGTTGGTGGACTCCGCTGGCCATCGCGAAGGGTTGCTATTTCCTGGAACCCTGCAGACTCACCATCACCACGGACGCCAGTCTGTACGGTTGGGGGGCTCATGTTCAATCTGCTGTAGCTCAGGGCACGTGATCCCTGACAGAGGCGCAGTACAACATAAACAGACAAGAGCTATGCACAGTCTATCTGGCACTCAAGCAGCTGAAACATCTGACGGCCAGGCAGCACGTCCTTGTGCTTACAGACAATGTGGCTGCAAAAGCCCACATAAACCGGCAGGGGGGTACCATGTCCCACTATCTCATGGACGAGGCCAGAACTCTGGGTCTCTGGGCAGAACGCAACCTTCTGTCCCTCTTGGCGGAGCACATCTCCGGGGTGACCAACGTGACAGTGGATTGGCTCAGTCGCACCACCATAGACCAGGCAGAGTGGAGTCTTCATCCTTCCATCTTCCAAGCCTTGGTGAGCCGGTTCGGTCTGCCTGTGGTGGACCTATTCGCCACCCCGTAGAACACCAAACTGCCCATATTCTTCACTCGATTCAAGACCCGGGGCGTGGAGGGCGCGAATGCTCTCCATTGCGACTGGCCACCCGGCCTACTGTATGCATTTCCCCCCGCCTCTCCTCCCCAAGGTCATCAGGAAGATCTTGGAGGAGAGGGCCGAAGTACTGCTCCTCGCCCCCCACTGGCCCAGGAGGGCTTGGTTTGCGGACCTGAAATCACTGTCAGTCTGCCAGCCCTGGAGAATCCCGCTGACAGGGTCGTCGCTCAGCCAGGGGTCTTGGGTCCACCCGGACCCCCAGTGGTACCAACTGACCGCCTGGCGCTTGAGCGGTGCGCTCTAAAGCGCCACAATATGTCGGACAGTGTCATTCAGACCCTCCAGGCCTCCAGGAGGCCATCCACCAAAATAATTTATTCAGCCACCTGGAAAAATTTTTGTTCCTGGTGCTCAACTGCGGGATACTCTCCTGTGGATCTGTCTATTGTCCAGGTCCTTGAATTTTACAGCATAGGCTGCACAAAGGGCTTTCGCCCAACACTATTTGCCGGCAGGTGGCTGCACTCTCTTCTGTTTTGTCCTGCGGCTCTCTGGAGTCCTTATCGCAACATCCCCTCCTGCGCAGGTTCTTGAAAGGGGCTGTAAATCTGTGCCCGCCCGTCATTCATCCGTACCTGACCTGGGACCTTTCGAAGGTACTCCTTTCCCTTACGGGGGCCCCTTACGAGCCCTTGAGAACCACTTCGCTTCGTCACCTTACCTGTAAGGTGGCGTTCCTGGTGGCGATTACCTCTGCTAGGAGAATTTCAGAGCTCGCTGCCCTGTCGGTGAGGGAGGATCTCTGTGTATTTCATTCTGATTGTGTAGTCCTCCAGCTGGCCCCTACGTTTGTGCCTAAAATAAATTCCTATTTTCACAGAGCCCAGGAGATTGTCCTTCCTAATTTCTGCCCCAATCCTTCTCATTAGAGAGACAGTGGCACACCCTTGATGTTAGGAGGACCCTAAAGATATACATCAAGCGCACGTTCACGCTGCGCAGAACGGAGGCTCTTTTCGTCTCCTTTCAGCCCAATTCCTTGGGACAAAAGGTGTCCTCCTCCACTGTTGGGCGTTGGTTGCGTAGCACCATAGCGAGGGCTTACGACCTGCAGTCCTTGCCACGGCTGACCAGAGTGACAGCGCACTCAACCCGCAGTGCAGTGACGGTGGCGGCATGGTCCACGCAAGCATCCATCGAAGAGGTCTGCCAGGCGGCCACTTGGGTTTCGCCAACTCCCTTTATCCACCACTACAAAATTGACATTTTTGCGTTGGCAGAGGCAGCATTTGGTCACCGAGTTCTTCAACGTGTTGTGCCGCAGACTGGGGAAGCCAGCCAGACTCAGCCCTCCCAACGGACAGACTGCTTTGGTATGTCCCATTCTTGGATGTTAGCTCCACCCACTATGGAGAAGGGGCGTTGGTCTTACCTGATACGCCTCTTCTCGTAGGGTGGAGCTAACATCCAATCTTGCCCGAAGTAGTCTGGTCTGGGCTTCGGGACATCAAATTGTTATCTTCTACCTTGTGTGTTGACCTTGGGAGCTACACGTCGAGTCTGTCCATCGGTCTTCGTCAAAGAGGGGGAATTGGAGATGGAGGACAAAGATATCAATTTGACAGACTCAGTCCTCATTGGCTGAAGGGACGGTGTTATCCCATTCTTGGATGTTAGCTCCGCCCTATGAGAAGAGGCGTATCAAGTAAGACCAACGCCCCATCTCTGTTAGAATCAACTCAGAATTGTTCAGAGTGGCAAAACAGAAGCCATAGATCACCACAGATGACCTGATAAAAAGTTAAGCTGACAAAAGAGTAATTAATAGGTCTACAGTAGAATATTGCATATATAACAGTAATCTTGCCAGAAGACTTTCTCTGTTATCACAAAAGTCATTATCTACAGTATGTGAAAGAAAATTTTGATATACATTTTGGAACAAAAGTGCTTTTGACTGATGAAATAAAAACTGACATATTTGGCAACAATCACACAAGAAAGATCTGGACAAAAGAACAAACGTCATATTTAATAGAAAATAACACCTTGCCAACCATTAAGCATAATTGATGGCTGCACTTTATTTTGGGTTTTATGGTAGCCAGTGGCATAGGAAATAATGTACAAAAAGAAGAAAGGATTCAAATATCAACATATACTAGAAGCCAATGTCTCATTGTTCTTAAATGAAGAAATTAAAGACATTGGACATTTCAGCAAGGCAAAAATCCGAAACATATCTCCCAATCAATCATGAAATAAAGAAAAAATGGTTTGGAACAGACAGTGCTGAGAGTTGAATATTCTTAAAAATCTGTGGGAACATTGCATGCATGCATAGAAACCTAAAAAAAATATTTCTGAAATAGAGATGTTCTATATGAAAAAAGTTTTTTTTTAAAAAAATCCAAAAGCAAAAATAGAAAGATTCTTAGTTAATTACAGGAAATGATTGTACATTGTTAATTTCATTAAAAAAGGTATAACAATGTTCAACCCTCAGTACCTGCTGTATTCCTTCATTCATATATGTTTAATATCAGCACAACTGTTTAAAATGTTCAATTTTAGGTGTACATGAACATTTTATTTGTTACTTAATGCTTAGCATTCTAGCTGTTCTTATTCCAAGTAGTTCTTGAGTTACAACTGTAATGGAGCTGCCTATCACAGTCATAACTCATGATAGTTGTAAAGCAACTTGTATAACCAACTTGATATTACAATCTTTTTTGTAGTGCTCGTTAAGCAAATGCTGTGGTCATTAAATGAGTCAGTGGTTTGCTATGGCATGCTTTTGCCAAAAATTGAAAGTAAATTTTGGCAACACCATCATAAAATGTGTGATTGCGACTCTGGGATGCTGCAAACGGATGTAAATGCAGTCCGTTTGCCAAGCATCTGAAGTGCAATTATGTGATTGTGGGAGGGTGTGTTTGACTGATGGAACTTCCAATCTGGATTGTAAATACTGTCCAGGTAGGTCCGTCAGAACTTTGAATGGTCACTAAATGACTGGTTATAAGTCAAGGACTAGCTGTGCTCTGGTTATTTGTAGTTACACCATAAAGCAGCAGTTGAAAGTCAGATTTACAAACGGGTGCATTTACTACACTGGTTTACAGTCCAGACCATATTGAAAATTAATATCACTTTGAGAAATTCAATAAATATAAAGCTCCATTTCTCGCCCCTAAATACTTATCTCTTAGCATTGGAAATAGAGTGGTTTTGAAATAGAAACATTTTGGTAGTTTCTAAATTAAAATTTGTTTTAGATCTTGATACAATTTGGATTATTTGTATATTTATTATATATTATTATTGTTATTATATATTATTATTATTTGTATATGCATAATATAAGACAGATTTCCCCAACCTTTCGACTTTGTGGACTGGCGGGGGGGAGGGGCTAGTTCTGTGTGAGCAGTGCGCGCTGTTCCATTTGTGCAAGCAGCGGGCATGCGCGTCTGCTACTTGCACAAATGGAGCATGAGTACATGCACTCGCCTACTGCTCATGCAAGTGGGGATGCACGCATGCTCACCCACCACTTCGGGTGGCCTGGTTCTGAACTGCTCACAGCCTGGTAGTGGGCCGCGGCCCAGGGCTTGGGGATCCCTGATATAGACATTAAATGTGCTTTTATTAGATGGAAAAGCATTTTAAATATGATCTATGAAGTATTTTTAAAATGTCAAAGTCTTTCAACATCTTACTGTCTTCGAAATGTCTACCTTGTCTTTTAGTTTAGGTTAGGTAAGAACACAACTGGCATTAAGAACTGTAGTGGGTCTCTTTTCCCTTTTAATTCTCGAATTCAGACTTTACTGTATATGTGAGCGGTTACATAAAGAATATCTGAAGAATGAAAGAATACCTAGCCAGAATTATGACAGCAATTGCTCACGTAGTGAAATGGAATTATTTAACTGTATTAGATTACTGTAGAGTGGTCTCTACTTTGCCCTCTGGTAATGAACAAGGTATGGTTAGATTAGAACATACAATGTTTATTTCCCATCATGGGTTGCGCAGATAATCCATTCCTTTCCCATAACCTTCTACAGTATAAGTAATTACTAAAGGGATGCTAAGTCATGCAATCACCTAAAGTTGTTTTTTTTCCCCCTTATTTTTGTTTTGTTTTGTTTGTTTTAGGAGAAGGCAGAGAAAAGACAGTGCTGCATGTCTGCTTTGGCATCTTTCCCAGACTGCTCAGTCAGGGCATCAGTTTGTAACCAGTAGCTCAAGTGATTTGTGGCCAAGTTCATTGTTTGGAATTTTTTTTAATTGTTTTTATTTTACTCTCTTGATTTTACTCTCTTTTGTTTATTACGTTTTAATTTACAAATAATATATTTTGGCATGTTGCTTAAAGGATAAGCATGTTTCAGTATTACCAATCAACGTAAGCACCAAAAGATGCAAAGTAAAATATATAAACCAATCCTTTTTTTAAAGTAATGGAGATTAACATTTTAAATACAAACTACATTTGAAATCTGAAAAGAAGGCTATCTAGGCCTGTCACAAAGAAATTAATGTGGGCATTAGGCAGGTGTCCTTTGGGCATCATAGATGGGCTGTCACTGCGGTGAAAATCCAGTCTTGTTTGGTTGAAATGCTCATTATAAAACTAAACATGAAAAGTGAAATATCTGGGTTCATTGTAGATATTAAGATGGCAAAGATAGTGTCATTGTGTTTACTTCATGAACATTGTTGATTGCAAACAAGTAAAATAAACAGATAATTTTGTTTAGTTGGTCATAAGAGTAAGAAGAATAAGGACAGTGTGCTAGATAAAGAGGAGAAAGGCAAAGGTATTTCGGTAGAATTAAAGATCAGAATAGTTAAAAACAACTGCCTTTCAGGGGAATATATGATTGTGAAAACTGCACATTGAGAAAGCACAAGAGAAGGAAACAGACCTTTTGAACTCTAGGTTGGGAGTTGATAACTAAGAATATCATGGACTTCAGGAAGACCCAGTTAATCAGTTCTGGACCAAAAAAAGGCTAGTGACTTGAAAAAATGATCAGCAAGCAGAAATCCCATTGGGGATGGGATTTGGGGCTGAGATTAAACAAAAGATTGTCTAAAAATAATGATTAAGCTTGTGAAGATTTAAAGTAATAGAAGAAAGGGAAGGCAAGAGTTTTGGTGGATGGACAGAATTAAAAAAAACTACTTTAATGTCCTTGGAAGGAATATTGATTGATTATGTGTCATCAAGTCAGTGTTGAATTTAACGACCACATAGATTTTCTCCATGACAATTACTCCCTCGCTTGATTTTTCAGGTCTTCCAATGGTGGTAGGGGTAGAAACTGTTACCAAATTTAGGCAACTTGGAGGGACATACAATAATCAGGAATTTAATTTGATGGGATCTAACTCAAAGGATAGGCAGATTTTAAAAAAAGATATTCTGGCCCAATGCTTTTTTAGAAAGCATTGTACTAAAATCCTGAATTTGACATGGCAGTTGAGTGAAAACTATTGATATTGAAACTATTGAAAATATCAGCCAATTTCAAGTATTCTAGCAGCTGACTTTGGACAAAGTGTGCTATTTGAAAAGTGCACAAATAGTTAACCAGACTTATTCAAAGTTCTTATTGGCATCTTCAGATCTCAATTGTAACTCATCTGAATTAACTAAATCAAATGGTATGAATATTTTGATTAATGAAATTAACTCCATTAATTGTGGAATCATATCAATTCTATCTTTTAAGTGTCATGTAAATTTGTCACAGCAAGACACTGATAGTGTGACCGGTTCCTTTTTAGAGGTAGTTCATCATAACTCTTTCCCTGGGAATGTGCTGAATTACTCTATAAAGCCATAGCAAAAGTGAAAAAATGAAATGCTTTTTTGCTACTTATACTACTATATCATAAGCTTACTAATGAATTGTGATAAGTTTTTCAGCTGGATTTAGCAAAGGTTCTTCTCCACCTGCACATTAGCTGCTCTCCCACTTGCTTCACTGTGTTCAGCTTTGAAGTTTCCTCCTCCTCCTCCTCCTCCTCCTCCTCCTCCTCCTCCTCCTCCGCCCCCTCTCCCCTTCTTCCTCCTCCTCCCATTACCTGCCCAGCTTGCTTTTACAGTAAGAAGGAATTTCTACTCTTGTGTCATGAACAAAATCTTATTACTTGCCATAAATATTCAATCTTGATGACCTTTGCTTTTCTGAGGTCCTCCTCCTCCTCCTCTTCCCTTCTTCTTCCTCCTGCAGTTTCCCACAGGTGCAGGGTCTGTTTTTTAGATCAGGAACACCATTTCATGCAATATCATGTCCACGTTAGTTGTATCTTGCTACCTTTGTTTTGGTCTACTGAATGGGCATTTGCCATCAATGATAAAATGGTAAGTGGTGTAAATAAGGATATGTGGTGGTGCTTATAGAACATGGCCATCCCACTGTAGGTATTTTTCCTTCATTTTCTCTGATATTAGTGCAACACCCATCTGTTGCTGGACTGTATCATTGTTAAAAAGGGAAACACCTAAAGACAAATGGAGCAAGTGCAACTCCCTGGCATGTAAAGGATTCTCAGCACTTTTGGTTGTTGGCCAGGACTTATATAATTCCCAATATATGTTGAGGTGTTGCTAAATTGGGCAGTTCTATAGGGTTGTTGTTTTTTTGCATCCTTTTGTGAGATCTATGTCTAGTCTTATTCAAAAATCAGTTAGAAATGTTCATAATCATTAATCTCCCCCCTAGTTATCTTCTATTTCATCTTGTAGTTGTTTTTCCATCTTCCCATAATTAGATGTTTTACAGCATTCTTTCAGCTCTGAATTCTTTGTTCTCATTATCCTTCTTCCAATTCGCAATGGCCTTTTTTTATTTGTTTAACAGTCTCTCTTGTACTTAATATATGGAATGCCTGTGGTTAGGTTCAGACTGTACACTGTTGCTTTAATTGTTTTAAAATGCTTAATTTTTTCCTTTGTAAACTTTGATATTTCAGAATTTATTTCTCCTTTCTCTTTTTACTTTAACCATTGTAGCTAACTCTTAATCCTTTTTTAGTCTTTTTTATAATGGATACAATTTTTTTCTTATATTAAACAACCTTTGACTTACTGTGTCAGCAGAAAACAATAAAACAATAAACATTAAGTTTTCCTGAATCATAGTGCTATTGCTTAGGTTTCCCTCACTCTTTCCACATGGCGTAATTAGACTGACCATATTTTTTGGCCCTACACTGTACAGTCCCATCATCATCTCAGATGCAACTCAGAACGAAAAATTGTTGTGCTACGATACACCATTTGGACTAATTGGAGATTACAAACAGACAGGACAATTTTAATAGTATATAGATTCTTAATATCTGTCTTTCTTGGCTTTGTAACGCTTGACTCTTGTCTTTTTGAATTTTGTTTTTAATGTCTCTTATCTGTTTTTTTTCTGTTTTTCACTTGTAGGGGCATAACTCGATTTGATTAATTCCATCAAATAATTCATCTTTCGCTTGTTAATATGCACCAATTTGACTCCCTAATCAGTAATCAATTAGTGTTTTCTTTCTGTGGACCAATCTAACAAGTAGCAACAATGCTCATTTAATAACAGTAACCACAAAGAAAGAATTAAAAATGTCATTAAAGATACCTTGGGGATCAGCAGAAATGATGGACTACATGGATCTACATCCTTGTTATTTGATATTCCTTCTACCTACCCTGCATTCACCTTTATAAATGGCACTTTTACATTCTGTTTCCTTCCTTTCAGGAACATCTCCATTGTTTGTAAACTTCACAAAATGTTCCCCTCCAAATATTCTTGGTAAGAGTAAAATAATTTCCACAACTGAACTATGATTAAACACATTTTCCCTCAAGTATATTCACAGCAGGGGTGGGTTCTAACTTACCTTGCTGCCGGTTCACTTCCTCCCGCACTGCGTGGCCGCGCCGTGTGGCCACGCACACGCGCATGCGCAGTGCAAAAAAATAAAATTAAAATTAAAAAAATTTAAAAGCCGAAAACAAGATGGCAACACATGCGCAGTGCCAGAAACTCGGCTTCTGCGCATGCGCAGAAGGAAAAAAATTCAAAAAAAAATTCAAAAAAAATTTCAAAAAAAGATGGCGGCGTCCACGGACTGGCACTGACCGAACCGGATCCGTGACATCACCAGTGGGTCGCTACTGGTTCGGGCGAACTGGGAGGAACCCACCTCTGATTCACAGAAACTATGAAGGATGTGTTGTAGGAGAAGATCTAAGACTTCCCTTAGGCTACTAACCTATGAAACTCTTCTTTTCTCTCCCTCCCTCCCTCCCTTCTTCCTGTTTGCATGCAGATACATTTGACACCAGCGTAAGGATTGCAGGATAATTGCTTTAAAATTAGATAATCCTCAAATGATGCCAGTTTTTCTCCTAGTGTCAGTTTAACATTTTCTTCACTATTCTGGCACATAGTCCCTTTCTTACAATCAGGGGTGGGTTCTAATTGTTTTTTACTACTGGTTCTGTGGGCGTGGCTTATTTTGTGGGTGTGGCATGGAGGTCAGGTGGGCATGGCTTGGTGGTCAGGTGACCGGGTGGGCGGTGGCCAACTTGCAAAATGTGGTGAAACTCACTTAACAACGTTCTTGCTTAGCAACCAAAATGTTGGGCTCTTTCTTTCTTTCTTTCTTTCTTTCTTTCTTTCTTTCCTTTTTCTTTTTCCTTTTCCTTTTCCTATTCTCTATTAACCATTCCATTCCATTCCATTCCTTTCCATTCCATTCCGATTCCTTCCTTCCTTCCTTCCTTCCTTCTTTTTCTTTTTCTTTCTTTCCTTCTTTCTTTTTCTTTTTTCTTTTTCTTTCCTTTCTCCTTTCCTTCTTTCCTTTCTCCTTTCCTTTCCTTTCCTTTCCTTTCCTTTCCTTTCCTTTCCTTTCCTTTCCTTTCTCCTTTCCTTTCCTTTCCTTTCCTTTCCTTTCCTTTCCTTTCCTTTCCCTCCCCTTCCGTTCCATTCCATTCCATTCCATTCCATTCCTCTCTCTCTCTCTCTTGGGCCGGCGGCTTGTCCCTGCTGCCTCCGGGTGTGAGGGTTCTTTCTTTCTTTCTTTCTTGTCTCTCTCTCCCTTCCTCTTTCTTTCTTTCTTTCTTTCTTTCTTTCTCTTTCTTCTCGGCGGCGGGAGAAGGAAGAAAGTGCGCTGGGACTGGGAGGGCGGCTGGCCCGGCAGCGGCGTGTCCCCTGTCATGTGCGGTCCTGGAGCACCATTGCCGCCCCCGCCGCCCCTCTCGTCTTCCTGGCTTCGGCTCTGGGACCAGTAAAAAAGCACGGTTGAGCGTGGCTGGGACATTAGTGCAGGAGCGACGAGGAGTTCAGGGCAGGCGATGGTTCATCTTTGTGTGCGGAGGGCAGGCGAGGGGAGGGCAGGGGGTCCCCCGCCCCCGGCGCCCCTCCTCCACGCAACCTGCTGCTGTGGGGTGGATGGGCTGGAACTTCCGTGCTTGATAGCAGGACCCCCAAGATGCCTTGCTCTGAAATACTTACTTTAGCAGTGCACAACTAAACAAAGATCAAGTGTCTCGACATACGAATGATTGGTGAAGAGAGATTTAGATTTTCAGGCAACAGAAACACTTGGAACAAGCCAGGCTAATATATAAGGGGAAATGCAAGTGGAAGTTCTAAATATGAAAGTGATCACCTGAGCTTTTGTTATGCAATTGTCGAACTGAGAATAGAACTTACAGATAGTGAGCATTGTAAGCAGAGGTGGGTTCCTACCGGCTCTAACCGGTTCTTTAGAACTGTTAGTAACTCGGTGAGGACATCACGGAGCAGGTTCTGTTGGTGTCTCCGTGGGCGCCGCCATCTTGGATTTTTTTTTTTTTGCTAATTTTTTTTTAAAGCTTCTAAGGCTCAGGATTTCAGTAACTTTGGGACCATCCATTCCCAATTATATCTGCCCATCCAATAAGGTCTGGTATTATTGTCTCTCCCTGTATCCCTTTCCCTCGGAAGCAACAGTGATTACAAAAGTGAGCTTTTCTCAGTTGGTGCTCCTTTCTGCGGAACAGCATTCTCCTGGAAATCCAAATTGCTTCTCTCCCCTTGGTTTTTAGGAAGATGATTAAAACGTGACAGTCCAGCAGGCCTTGGGTGCTGGAGTCTTTTAACGTTGTTCCAACTTTGGAGTACACATCTTATGTAATAGATGTTCCCAATAGTTATATTTGTAAATATGCTTCCTTTTTTACAGTAATTATGATTTTGATTATGATTTATGAATAGTGCATATATGTGTGTATATGCTGCTCAAAATTCTGTGATAGGAGCGGCATATAAGACAATATGTAAATAAAATCAATAATGTGCACATTAATTATAGATTTGTGTGTATTAGACGCATATGTGCTTTGTGACATAATTACAGACGTTTGTCAACTGTTGTGATGGAATTCATTCAAGATTAGCATATTTTGGAAAAACAATTCTAACCCCAACCTTTCTGGAACCTGGAGCTACCTATGCAGCTGATTCCTATCATTGAATGCTCTATTTTTTCTTCTTCTCCCTTTGTTGATTGTAGCTGAGGGAGGGGAGGAAGTATATCTGTGGGTGAGCTGCATAATTGTCACAAGGGGACCCTGATGTGAGACTGTAAAGCCATGTCATTTTTTTCCTGTAAATCTTGTAATTTCGTGCTTCAGAGCACAACAAAGTGAGAGAGTCAGCAGGGAGTGAATTAAATTCCCCCATGAGAGCTCCTATGGGGTGGGCCTCTCCATTCTGTTCACAGTTCTCTTGGCTCTTGTGCACCATGCTGTGCATCCCCACAATCAAGCACCAGGCCTTATGCTGCCTCCTGTGTACCAGCCTGGCTTGGTGCCCTCTTGACATGTTCTGGCACTCATCACAAGTTGTATTCTTCTTGCACAAGCCACAACCAACTTAATAAACTCACACTGTCTTTACAGGGTTCCCAAAGCCCGTAAAACAGGGGGCAGTCCTTGCTGTCCTCTTGGGAACAATGCTCCCATTGGGTGGCTAATGCAATTAAAATGGGGTCTTTTGGAGACTTTATACAGCTGGTTGCAGCATCACAATTTCTGCTGGCAAGCCACCTTTCCAATCAGTATGGCATTTGTGCTATGACATAATCCTTTTCTCCTAGACTTGCTCAGAATTTGTTTTAAACTTTGGTAAATTAATTCAGGAAGTGAAAAGCAGACATGGGAAGTATTAAAGATAGAGTTCTTTCTACGGAAGAGTTTGACAAATAAGAGTTCAGTTTGTTTGGTCCATGATCATTACTCCTGTTAAAAAGTAAAGTCACATCCTTTTTGCAGAATTTTTTTTTCTTTGGCAGAGTGCCTGATGTACTTTATAGTGACCCTTGAAGTTATTGCATTGGGGCAATAATATTTTAAGAGGTTCTGGTTTAGTCAACAGTGTGACAGAGCTGTATGAATCCAAGGCAGGTCACTACAACCTATCATGAATGAAATCTGACTGTTTTGAATTGACTTGCCTTCCTTAAGCAAAGGAAAACAAGCATTTGGCAAAAGTTACTTCAACATGCTGTTAAAAGAAAAAGAAGTTGTTTAGGATACAGTTATAGTGCACAAAAATACTCTATGAACAATTGCCACAGTTGTTTGAAAGCCAGGTGGTGCAACTGAAACTTCAGACTGTTGAATTTTGAAGGGGGGATTTCTTTTTTATTGTCCTTATTTTGCCTTGCGCCTATGTAATAGTAGAAAAAAAATAAAAGAATTTTAAATTTCATTCCATAAAATGGCAATCTCAGTCTCCCTGATTTAGTCATTTACACTTGTTTCCCCCTTCCCCAGGAATTGACTGTTGAGATTTTCTTCTCTGTTTATCATTTTTTCCCCTTTCTTCTAACATTTATAAATAACAACAGCTTAACAATATGGTGGAGATTTTAGTATTAAGCTCACAGATCAAAACCTTTCTCGTATTGTAAAATAATTCATTGCCTTTTGCAGCTGTTTAATTATACAGTTAATCAAACTTAAGTTCTTTATATTTTAGAAATCATGGTTAACTTTGTTGTAAAGTTTTCTCATTTTTAAAGGTTTAATTTATCTAAATCATCACAATATTAATCATTTTTAATTGCTATTGTATAAATACCACTGTATTCAGTTACTACCTATGTTCTATAAAGTATTACCTGCATTTTATAATACAATAAAACTATTAACTTGTGGGAAAAAGAAAAGAAAAACAGTGAATTTAGATTTAGGGACTTAAATGTATAGGCATTTAGTCTGTGATATTTTTCATACTTGTTGAAAGCCTCAAACTGGATGTGATCTTTGGCTTTACTGGTTCTGTATATTTTATAAACATGATTTTAAAGTTACTTTAAAGTGACAGTTATGTTCTAGATTTTTATACAGCATCTACAATTACTGTATGTAGTGAATTGGGTCAGAAATTGATTGCTATGGGCACCTTTTAGAGGCTTTTGTGCAAAGAAGGGAAATATCAGTAAACTTACTCTTTAGTCATTCAACTGCTTTAAAGGTGTAAAAGCAACATTATCCTATTTAGAACTTAGGATAGTTTTAATGAAACACCTGATTTTCCTAAGAAACCGTTCTAAGAATAATAAAATTCCATGACTTGTAATTTTAAGGGTACTTTGCGAAAGATTTGCTTTTCAGTAAATTTGCATAAAATATGAATTAGTCCACTTAACACTAATAGTAAATATTATGTGTGGTGTGCTATATAGCATATTTAAATCAAAATCCATACATGCATTTTACATACGTGTAGTGATCCTGAATTTTAACATCCTTAATTGGTAAACTTTTAAAATTATATTCTTATAGAATCCTGAAATTAATTTTAGAAATGTTAAGCTTCTGTGTTCATAGATGGAATATACATACAGTATATATTTAAAAAACAACAACTCCAAAGTGTGCTCTGTATGCAACTTTATGTATGTAGATATATTTCTGCGGTATGTTTCTAAAATGATATATTTCCTATTTGTGTATCTTCACTGCAAATCAGATGGTTTTATTTTTCGATAGTACAGTGCAATATCTCTCTTGTATGTATGCGCAGTTAAACTGTGTAAGTGATCATTGGTGTAGAAAATCAGCTGTTCCTGCAAACAGAGAAAGTACGGTACTGCATGCAGGATTTTAAATGCCTGACGGAAAGTAACTTTGTTCTTTATGGCTGGAAATGTGGAAAATTAACAAGCGACTCTTTCTCTGGGACACACCCTGCAAGTGCCTCTATTGAGCGGGGAGAGCACAGCCGGCCTTTGGAAGCCAGAACCTTGATTTACGGCTGCAGTGTTGACAGCTCAGTGGAACCCACATGCTGTTTGCAGCACCGCCAAGCTGGGCTATGACCCGCCGACCTCTACCCTGTGCTCCCCCCTCTTGTCTCTGTGCTGTAATAAAAACCTGTCTTGCAGGCAGGGCTACAATGACTTTGTTGTTCAGAAATGTACCAATTTTTTTTCCATGAAATTCTTTTCAAAGCAAAAATAAGGAACGTATGAGGAAATGGGGCTTTGGGAGCAGGCTTGTTTGTGCTAGAATTTATTCTCTGCTTGCAGTCCTCCACTGCTGGCTCCTGAATGGAACTCCTCTTCTCGGTATGCTTTCCTCCCCCTCCCCCCCTTCTGGGGACAGCCCCTCTAGTCTAAAACACCAGGGCACACTTTTAAATGCTTGCATTCTTTCACAAGTTCCCTGCTTTATGCGCACCTTTTCCCACTCTTTTTTTCTTCTGAGTGGCTATCAGGATTACGCTAAAAACTGAGAACCAGCCATACTGCCTTTCTGAACACCTTGTGTCTCTGAGGCTCCAGAATATAGTTGTGTTCCATTTGGAAACTGAACATTTGATAGGGCACAAGTTAATTCATGTATATAAAATGAGATTTTAAGACAATTAATGGCTCATTCCATTCACCCATTCTCACACCTTGCTCTAACAAAGGTTATCCTCTGTTAGGCCAAGGAGGTAAGGTAAATTGAACTTTTCATTGACTACATAGACACATCCTGTTATTATTATTATTTTTATAATGACAGAGGAGTGGTTTACCATTGCTTTCTTACTATAATAGATAATAATCTCCATTTTCCTTAACTAGCATGGTCTTTCATACTGTCTGGAGGGTATTAACCTTATCCAGGCCCACCCTAAGAAAAGGCAATATTTCTTGTAATTATTTTATGGATGTGTGTGTGTGTGTGTGTGTGTGTGAGTGTGTGTGTGTGTGTGAGAGAGAGAGAGAGAGAGAGAGAGAGAGAGAGAGAGAGAGAGAGAGAGAGTCTGTTAATAGTTGTGGGTACATGCGCAATAAATCATCATACACAAGAAATGGAGACTTTTCTTGAAAGTGCTCTCTCATTAGAGAGAGGGCCACAGTTGGTTTTCTTTGCTCTTCTTAATGAGAACTTGCTAAGTTAAAAGCTGCTTTCATGTTGGTAATCAACATGTTTCTTCTAGTTGCATGCTATCAATTTACAGTAGAAAATTATTTTCAGATAGCTTTAAGTCCTTTATACATATCAGAGATAAAGAGAAATATTTTTAATGTATGTACAGATACTAAATTACGCTTATCTAAGCTACATTTGAGGTACAATATGTGTCTAAAATATAATACAGCCCCTCCTAACATGCTGTTGCACATTTCTGATTTTTTCTGCATTTTTAGCAATGCGCTTTTTACTGAAACAGTTTTAGAAGTAACAATGAGGAAACCTGTGGCCAAATTCACACGGTCTTGAGTCATATGTTATATCCATATGCAGAACATATATTGGGAACATTAACATGAAGCTTAAGTATTATTCTGAGATATTAATGGACTGAAGAAAGGATTGATGCATTGCATGCCATTCTATCCACAATTATGTATCATTTTAAGAAATAAATCCATAATTATAATTTTAACTTTTATCCTAATATAATACATATTTTGTAGATAAAATGAACTATTCTAAGCAATGCATTGCATTGGGAAAGGTATAGAAGTAGTAGGTATATGGTGTGAAGGAGAGTAGTGCATAAGTGAAAAGAAAGCCATTTTCAGATCTTTCCTTGAGAAGTATAAATTAGTGGTTCATTTAAGAATGCCTATTCCTAATCTGATTGCATTGCCTTTTTACTTTGAGGCTAGCAGAAATCATAGACATTTATGCTGTATTTATCTTGAATGGGCTTTGAATAGGAAGTAGGGTGCAGAGAAAGAAAGCATCAGTGGAGTCCAATCTGTCAGATGATCTATTGAGGTTTTCCCCCCTGAATTTAACATCTTGTACGTACGTTTGGTTTGTTGATTTGTTTGTTGGGTGTTCCAGGGTATTCCCATTGAGTTTGCCAATCCAGTCTATTTCCATTCAGCTTCATTATGCAGCATTTGAAATTGCCAGATTATTCCATGAGCTCTAGGATATTTCAGGGTTGAAGATGTATTTCTTCTTACATAAAAGAATACTTAACAAAATTACATCACTATGTAGGAATCATGCTGTTTGAATTAAGTCTATACTTTTATCGATCATACAGACTTTTAGGGACCCTTCCCTGCCCTGATAGCTTAAACATGTACATAGTTATTGTAGTTCAGAGTTTATTGCTTTTGAAGAAAACTGGAAAGAGAGTGTAACTTTTCCCCCTTTATTCTGTCCTATATTTGTTTCTATCAAGGCTCTTCAGGTGGCAAGGCAATTCCTTCTGCAGCAGGCAACGGGGCTGACTTCTCCTACCAGCAATGAAAATAAGCAGCCGGCTGTTCAGGTAAGGGACAGCAAAAATGTGGGTACTTGTTATTAAATCTAATAGGATATGAGAATGTTTAAAATTCTATTTCAAATGTATATCTGAAAATCTGAGCCGCGTTACTATAGCTTTTAAAAAGCATTAATAATTCTGTAAATCTTTTAGCGATTGAAAGGTATTTTTGCCATGTTAATATTATAGGCATGCTTTTCATTGCCATGATTTCATGGTGTAGGGCAGGGGTCGGCAACCCGTGGCTCTGGAGCCGCATGCGGCTCTTTGGGCCCTCTGCTGTGGCTCCCTGTCCCATCACTGGCTGGCCCCGCCCCTCGCCCTCCCCTCCCTCACCTGGCCTGAGAAGGTAAGGGTGACGGCGGGAATGGAGAAGCGGCTGGGGCTGATTCTTTGGCGCTGGTCGAGGAATGATTGCCACCCCCAGCGGAGGCTTCCCTTCGGGCAACCCTCCTCCCCCTCTTGCGACTCCCTGACTGGCTATGGTGGGGCCAGGAGGGTGCACACGCGCAGGGAGACCCTCAAGCGAGCACCAAAGTGCAACAAAGGCACACGCGGAGGGCGGCCGGCTACTCGCTTAAGGAGGGTCTTTGGATGCGGCTTCTCTCCTGCCCTAAGGATCTGGCCATCGCCTTGCCGTGTCCACCCCCCCCAGCTCTTCGCCCGAGCGGGGAGGGCGTAAGCTCCAGCAGGAAGCGAAGGCTACTTTACGCACAAATGTGGCACGAAGGCAGGTACAGGGCCGCTTCGCTCCTGCACTAAGGCTCCGGCGACCCTCCTCCCCCTCCCCCTCCTCATGCAGGGGGGGCATGGCAAGGCGATGACTGGAGCCTTAGTGCAGGAGCGAAGCGGCTCTGTACCTGCCTTCCCGCCACATTTGCGCGTAAGGTAGCCTTCGCTTCCCCTCCACTTCGGGCTGGAGCTTACGCCCTCCCCACTCGGCCGAAGAGCTGCGGGGGGGAGTGGACACGGCAAGGCGATGGCCAGATCCTTAGGGAAGGAGAGAAGCCATGTCCAAAGACCCTCCTTAAGCGAGCAGCCGCCCACCCCTCCTTAAGCAAGCGGCTGCCCGTCCTGTGCGCACCTTTGCTGCGCTTTGTCGCTCGCTTGAGGAGGGTCTCCCCACGTGCGTGCACCCTCCTGGCCCCACCACAGCCAGCCAGGGAGTCACGAGAGGGGGAGGAGGGTCGCCCGAAGGGAAGCCTCCGCCGGGGGTGGCAATCATTCCTCAGCAGAGAGAGAGAGAGAAGGGGAGAGAGAGGGAGAAAGAGAGTGATGGGAGAAAGAGAAAGATGAGGGAGGGAGAGGGAGAAAGAGATGGGGAGAGGGAGGGAGAGAGAGAAAGAGAGCAATGAGAGAGGGAGGGAGAAAGGGAGAGGGAGAGAGATGAGAGGGGGGAGGAAGGGGAGAGAGAGATAGAGATGGGGAGAGGGAGACAGAGAGAAAGATGAGAGGGAGGGAGAGAGATGGGAGAGGGAGAAAGAGAGGGAGAGAGGGAGAAAGAGAGAGAGAGAGAGAGAGAGAGAGAGAGAGATACCTGTTTCCCATAGAAAAGAAAACACCGAGAGCCACAAAACCTGGGTAGGCGTGGCTGGGGGGGGTCATGTGACTCGGTAGGAGTGAGTGACATCGAGTTGGCCACGCCCACCCAGGTTTTGTGGCTCCTGGTGTTTTGTTTTCTCTGGGAAACGGGTCCAAAAGGCTCTTTGAGTGTTTAAGGTTGCCGACCCCTGGTATAGGGCGTTATTATTGTTCTCATTATACTCATTATAGAGGTGAGGAAAACTGTTATTGTGCTGATGCTTTCTCCAAGGTGGAAGTTTTGTAGGTACTGAGAATTTGTCTTTCACGTTCTAAGCCAGCACTTGTTCAGTATTGTCACTCGTTGATAATGTGTGCAGTTTTGACTGTCTGTAAAAATAATTGTAATACCTGTTATTAGAATCTCTTTGTCCATAAAACAGTTTTTCAACCATTGGGGATAGAATGGCATTTTCTAGATTACTGTACTTTTTAAACATTTCTGCACCATTATACTGCAGTGATTTAAATAATTCAAACTTACTGCCAGGGAAGAATATAGAAATGACTAGTCTACCTTAAATGAAGCTTGACAGTTTTCTTCTTTGCTTGTAAGCCTTATATTTACTTTTCATGATAAAAGCCATGAGACCAGCTTGGGGTAGCAAAAACTATTAAAATAAAAGTTTTTAATAATCAGGATCTTTCTTTGGATGGAGATGGAAATTATCAGAAGATACAGGTGACCTGATATTCTGCAATGGAAAAAAATAGTAAAAAGAAAAAAAAAACCCTGTTCTGATTTTTTCCAGGAGACAATTCGGGCAACTTCTGGTTCTAGTATTTTGGGAATGAGGAAATAGCTTTTCTTTGTCTACTTTATCTATACAGTGCAAAAGTCTATACACTTCAATCATATCCCTTCTCATTTGCTTCCATTCTAGATTAATAAGTTCTGAATGTTACAACTTTTCCTCATAGGAAAGCAATCCCTCAATCATCTTAGTTCATCTCCTCTGAACCTTCTCTAGCTTCATTATATACTTTTAAGGTGCAGCGAACAGAACTACACACAATATTGCAGGAGTGGTTACACAATTGATTTACAAAAGGGCATAATAATATTGGTATCTCTGTTTTCAATATATTATTCCTAAAATGATGTTGACCTTTTTTTACAACAGATGCATGCTGTGTTAACATCTTCATTGAACTATTTACCATTGCTTCAAGATCTCTTACTCATCACTGACTGCTAACTCTGATCCCCTTAGTCTATATAAGTAATTAGAATGTTTGGCACCAACGTACATCACTGTACATTTACTCATATTGAAAGACATCTGCTATTTTGATGCCCATTGTCCTATTGTGCAGACATCCCTTTGGAGCTCTTTTACAGTCCCTTATTATTTTTTACTAGTCTGAACAATTTAATGTCATCAGGAAACTTGGCTATTTCACTAGTCACATCCCATTCCAGATTATTTATAAATATATTAAAAAGCACTGGTCCTAGGACAGAAACCTGTGGGATTCCATTAGTTACATTCCTCCATTGTAAGAAATTGATTTGGTTTTCTCCTACTCTTTTCTATTTTTAGCTACTTTCCTGTTCAAGCCTGCTGGGAAATCTTTGATGATGAATTTTATCAGAGACTTTGAAAATCTAAGTAGATGATATCTACTTGCTTGCTCTTATCCGCATCTTTATTAACAAATTCTAATAGATTAGTTATACAAGACTTCCCTTAGTGAAGCCATATTGGATATCCTTGAGCAAGACTGTGTCTCCAAATGCTTGGTAGTTTTATCTTTAATAGTAGTTTCAAATATGTTCCCCAGAACAGATATTAAACCGACAGGCCTACAATTTCCTGGATCTCCTATGAGCCATTCTTAACAATTTGAATTATGCTGGCCACCTTCCAGTATTCAGTGACCCAGGCGCAGTAGAATCAGGCTGCATATTTCAGTTAGGAGGATCACAATCTCAACTTTAAGTTCACCAGAATGTATTATTCTGTTTTGAGTTTCGCGATAGACAGAGACAAAAAAGGCAATAAAGACCTAGATGATCAGCCCTAAAATCATCTTCAACATTGGACTGATGATCTTTCTAAGGGTTGGGATCAAGTTATTGGAGGCAGAGAGTTATCTGAATACTGAGTACAATGCTGGAATAAAAGGTTTCAAATTGGCCTGGGTGCTTTATGACGAACCCCAGAATCAGAACAGGAACAGAGAGAAGTCTGAATCCTCATCATGTTCAGCTAGACAAGGTTTCAAAGGCTTACTGAGAAAGGGATAGGGTGAGAACATTTCTGTGAATAAATTGATACTATTCCACTTTTAAGATTACTGATTTTGTTGTTAAATCTGTTAGTTAGACAGAGGGCTAAAATAATGGGAATCCAGTTCAGGAATCCAGGAGAAAAGTTATTGAGGGTTAGGGGCCTGAAAAAGAGAAAAGCTTTTGTGTAGAGTTCTTTAATTGAGAAACTTATTCCTCTATAGCAGTAGCACTTAGACTTATATACTGCTTCACAGTGCTTTACAGCCCTCTCTAAGCGGTTTACAGAGTCAGCATAATGCCCCCAACAATCTGGGTCCTCATTTTATCGACCTCAGAAGATGGAAGGCTGAGTCAACCTTGAACCTGGTGAGATTCGATCTGCCAAACTGCTGGCAGCCGGTGATCAGCAGAAGTAGCCTGCAATACTGCACTCTAACCACTGCGCCACCGCGGCTCTGTCTATGTATCATTACATAATAAAAATCCACTGCCTTGTCTACCTGTGCTGCATTGTACAGGAAACCAACCCACCATTCCTATACTGTAGAATTTTCTGGAACGTCCCACCTGTGGATTATGCATGTGCATATTTATATCTAAACAGTAAATGAATAATACAGGTAGTCCTCGACTTACAACAGTTTATTTACTGACTGTTCAAAGTTACAATGGCATTTGAAAAGTGACTTATGACCGTTTTTCATACTTCATACCGTTGCAGCATCCCCATGGTCATGTGATCAAAATTCAGGCACTTGGCAACTGGCTCATATTTATGGTGGTTGCAGTGCCCCAGGGTCATGTGATCATTTTTTACAACCTTCTGATAAGAAAAATCATTGGGGAAGCCAGATTCACTTACTCCATGTTACTAACTTAACAACTGTAATGATTCACTTAACAAATGTTAAGGATTGGAACTGGTTAATACTTTGTTGGGAGACCACCAGGAAGTCCCAGTTCTATAAGTTATACTGGAAAGTTAAAAAGAAATCCCAGAAATCAGCAATAGATAATTGCTTATGTCATGTTACTTAGGGAAAAAATTGGATGCACTTGGAGTTGATTACAATTTGAGGGAGGCTTTAATGATTTACTTATTTATAAACTAAATCTACAGGCAGTGAATCCTCACTGGGCTTGTAAAACAGCATCATTGGCTGATAGTTAAGGTTTTCCAGTATTGAGATTTAATTTATCCTAGGTTTTATACATGAAATTGTTCCACATAAAATTCTGCCATGCCTATCTAGGATGTTGTATTAATTTGCCCATGACATTGTAGAAAATATAAACTAAACATCTTTACTAACCAATTGAAATGCTTTACATTGAAATAAAAGCTTCTGAAAATAATATATTTTTTTCCTTTCAGAAAAGCTTATCCCTTCAAATAATGTCAAACTTTGGCTAAATAGCGTTGTTGGTTCTGTGTGATTCAGAAAGTATTGATGCTCCCGTCTCTACCCATTATGTGACTTTGGAACTAGAATATTATCACAGTCACAGAGCTGTTGCTGTTCTGGCATCTAACATTGTGTGGAATATCATGTTGTCATGTTCTGCACTGCCCTTCCCCCAAAAGTGATATCTAGCGATTGCAGTGGGAATGGAGAAATATATAGCATGATGTCATCACATCACACTTTTGTAGACATTACAAGGAAGAGTGTGAAAGAGACAGAGAAAGAGGTAGCAGCTTTATGCCTTTTGTAACATCTAATTACACCCTGAATCAGTTACACCTCAAGCATCAAGCCTGCTCTTTAACTTTAAAATGGTAAAACTCTCCTCTTTTCAGCTTCAAATGTCCCCAGAGACATTGCCAAAGTGGAGGTCATTGTACATACCAGCCAGGGTAGTGGACTTGGGATATGCAAAGGGTTGCCAAATGAGCATAAATTAAGGTCTAAAGGAGGAACAGAAAAAAGGAGGGGAAGCCCAAGTGAGTGGAAAGTGACAATTTTAAATAGCTGTGTGGAGGGACTCTCCCTTTAGGCTAATTAAATTTATTGGCAAACAGCAGGGCACTTTATTAGAGCCACGCAGGTTTAATTAACAAAAGAAAGTAATTAGTGTGTGCTATCCTGAAACTGAAGGTCCTACCTATATATCAGTCTGAATTCCTTCTCAAATCTGCTAGAAATTGCAGAAATCCCATAGAAGATGTCATGGAGAAGGAGAGCCTGTTTTCTGATTATCTAGAATGCTCCAGGTGGCTAAAACCCTGTGATAATCTTGATATTTTTTTGATCTCATGTTTTGTTTTAAGTGCATCTCAAATAAAACAAGGGGATTATCTTGTCTGTGGTTTCTCATTCCGTTTTGTATGCGCACACCTTGTCCTCAAGTGAATATGCCCCATTTCCTTCTTAACCAGATTCTATTTATTTCTCATAGAGGCTGTCTGCCTCTGAAACTGTACAGCTGAAGCTGCGTTATATTCCTTTGAAAGCAGGAGAAATTCTCATTTCTTGATGCCCAGCATTATTTGTTACATGATTATTAGCGAGACTAAAGTTCATTGTGCCAAGATTCACTTTTCAGAGAAGGCTAGTCTCTGGACCCCCCCCCCCCCACACACACTTTCTACATCTCAGTAAAGCCAAGCCAGATCAGAATCCATTCTGGAAAAACAGTTTTAACTCACATGTTCTACTCTCGCTTCACTTGTATGGTGACTTTGCTTATTCCAATAATTTTCAAATGAAATCCTACTTTGAGTTTTCTGCTAACTGTCTTGTTTTTCTCCTGGAGTCTTGAAAACATCATAAAAATGACATTAACTTATGAAAGTTTGTGAGAGATGACAGAATCCAGATCCACCTAGAAACATTTTTTTTCTGTATGTCTCTCTCCCTTCTTTCTTCTCCTTCATCACACCTGACCTGAAAGGAGGAGCCGTTCGGTAGAGGGAGCAGACAAGCCACCAGTTTCATTAATGAGTTTAACTGAAAGTGAAGAAGGCAAAATCATTGTTGATATTAACAGCAATAATTCATCTGAGCTTCTCCTGAGCCAACAGTCAGCTTTTTCCAATAGCTTTTTCAGGAAGGAAATGCAGTTACTAAGTGGAAAACATATTTAAAGAACAAAGGCAGTAAGGGTGAAGTCAGATTCCTGTAATCTGTGAGTCTCTCTCCTTTTTCTTTTTGTGTGAATACACATGCCCATATTTCCTATATTTTTCCTATTGTTTTTCTCCTCTTCTTTTTCTTTTCATTTTTTTTAGTGATTATTAAGTGTGTGAATCTGGATTCTATCAAGCCGTCTTTCTAAACTAGTTTCATTCTGTCATTATGTGTTTACCTTCCCTTTCACCTTCACTTGTTCCTAGTCTGTTTTCTCTCTCCCTCTATTTTTTATGGTCCTTTTGCTTTGTCTCTTTACATTACCACCACTCTTGGTCCACCCTTTCCCAGTCTCTTTTCTGTCTGTCTTGATAACTTTCTCAATGTTAACAAAGCCTAATGTTCTCTTTCTGTCTCCCTCCTTCCTCCCCCCCTCCCTCCCCATCTTTTTGTGTTGCAAAAGCATTTGTGAAAATTATAGGCGTGAGTCAGGCATAACTCAAAACTCAGCAGCCTCTCTCTCCTCCATATTCTCCATCAGTGTTACTGGAGGAGGATCCAAATGAAGAGATGGGATTAGCCGGGCTTTTTTTTTTTTTTTTTAAGAAATTTATCTAACAGTGGAATATGGTGTGGATGAGATTGTCCAGGAGTTTTCTTCAGGTGGGAGAACTGATAGAAAGTGTGTTTGTGTGAATGAAGAATGTACTGAATAAGACTGAAATGTGGGCTTGTTGATAGAATGTGTAAAAAATGACTGTAGAATGTCAAAGTATTTTGAATTTGAACTTTTATATAAATTCTGCAGGCAAAGACAAGTCCAAATGAAGCAGGTATAGAGAAACAAAACCAGACTTTGCCCCTGCCCCCCACCCTGCTTGCCAGGCTTCAATCATTGTTTTCCATTGTTTTCCAATCATTGTTTTCTTGCCCAAAGAGTGGAAAGAAGGGAGAACTCTTTATTTCTCCAGTCCAGTAGCCTCTGAACCACCACTATAATGTTTTCCTTTACAAAGAGGATAGGAAGTATTAAAAACAAGCTGCACGGCTAGAAAGGAAAGTAGAGCTTTCTAATATTGAAATCAGAGTTAGTGCAAGTGTAAACACATTAATTGGATATGGTGTGGCAGAAGAAGGAAGGCAAAGCTAATGTAGCACTTTTAAACTTTTCCATTCAGGTTTGGTAGCATGAATACTGTACAGTGTATGCATGAATATTGAGAAAAGCCAAAACTGTATTGTTGATCTACATCAGATACCAAAATTTGCCCACTACAAAAAATGAAGTTTTGTCAAAATATGTTATTTTCATATCTCTTTAATTATGTCTTGTAGTGGTATTTTAATGAATAGAATTGACTACCTGCTACTTGGATCTTTTTTAATTTTGGGCTGGACAAGACCCTGATCCATTAATCTGGTTTTGGAGCCATATATAGATGGAAGTTACCTTCTATGTGTAGATAAACTCTTAGTTCAAAGTCTGAAGTTGAGAAGTTCCCTACAGAACAACTTATCAAGCTTAAATTGTCTCATTTTAACACTCATTGACACTCTTGTCTTGTCAATTGTATTTTCGGGGGTGGGGGGCAGCACATGCCAAGACTAAACCTCCCTATCAGGCTTGTATAGGCAAAAAGTATTAAAACATTGAATCTATTTCAGTTTGACAGTTGTGTATTTAATGTAGCTTAGTGAGATAAATGAAGTGCCTGTCTATTTTATTTAGAATTCACAAAATTACTGTAAAGCAAAATCCAGGAAAAAAAATTAGGCAATTTTTTTGTTGTGGTTGAAAAAGGTCACTCAGATTAGAATAATTTGTGGAACTTTAATGTAGAGGAAATTCAGTGTATATGAACTTTGTGAACTCTGATGCATATCATCCAAATTAATGTGTGAAAAAGAATTATAATGTTTTGTCAGATTTTTTTTCAAAGTTCACAGTGCTGTTTTTAGCTCATGAAAACTTCGTTTCAAACCTGTCTTAGGGTAAAAAACTTCTGAAATATCACTTTGAACATTATGTGTGTGTAATATAAATTACATATTTAGGTACAAATTGTGTGTATTTTAACAGGAAGGAAGGAAGGAAGGAAAGGAAGGAAGGAAGGAAGGAAGGAAGGAAGGAAGGAAGGAAGGAAGGAAGGAAGGAAGGAAGGAAGGAAATTAGTTCAAGGGAAACCAAACAGCCATTTGCTAACTTTTGGTTTAAGAGGAACATTTCACATCCACTAGATTTATATCATTTGCATTATATTGTGAACTGTGAGCAAGCATGTGATATTAGGAAAAGTATCTTTAATGTTTTATGGATTTTTAAATTGTTTTAAAAGTGATTAACAGCTATGCAGAAACATTGTAACTGTCATTTTGACATTAAAATTAGTTACAAGCTCTTCCTTCCTTCATTTCTTCCTTCTTTCCTCCGTCTGTCCCTTCCCCTTCCCTTCCCTTTTTGACCAAGTGAACATATCCTAACAGTTCTACTTGGCATTCTTAGCCATCTGCTATTTCATTTCTTCCTTGATTTGTTGTATTTGTTATTATCTTTAGTTGTTTCCCTTTTTATCTACACATATCACATGTACATATGCATAGGCACTCACTTGCTGCTGTTTCCAGTTCAGTAATTACACTTTTGAATATTTTATTAATGATTCCATTTTAAAGTCAATATTTTTTAACAAAATTCTCCTAATCCAAAATTTCAGGTGGAGGCCTCCATGAATTAATTTTTATTTTCTTATCTCAGATTATAAATTTGTAGGAAAGTGTCAGTATCCATTTGGCCTTTGAATTACTTTGAATCACCTGGCAGGTTCCAGGTAAAACAATAATTTTGATATTCAACTGAGATGAAACAATCAGATTTCAATGATCATGAATCTGCTATATTTATTTTGATAATCTGAGGTAATTTCATCTTCTAATTTATTATTAATTCTATCTTAGATGATTTATTTTTTTAAAGAAAAAGCAGAATTTATTCCAGGAGTAACACTGAAATTCAACTTTCCATTTTGACCTATGGCATATTATGAATTTTATGTATATGAGAGCATAATGCTAATGTAATTCACTCTACATCACTAAAACAATATTTTACACTTGGAAGTTCAATTATGCAGTGATGACAAATTATGAAAACCAGGTTCTTTCTGTATAAGATTACTTAATTTTAATAGTCTATGTAGTTGCACATTTGTATTCACTCTACTTTTTTCTGTTTCTTTGTTTAGAAAGATGTTACGGGTACAAACAAAATGTAAGATATTTATTTCATGCAATCTCTGCAACATGAAAATGTCCCAGTCCCTATTTAAAAAAGTGAACTTCTAGTTTTTCTGTAACTATACTGATCATGGTTACCTCCCTCTAGGCAAGAATTACCTATTTAGGCAAAATTACCTATTTAGGCAAGAAAAACAAAATGCACAGGTATAGTATGTGTGGTACCTTGCTCAACAGTAGTAACTGTGAGAGGGATCTTGGAGTCCTAGTGGACAACCATTTAAATATGAGCCAGCAGTGTGCAGCAGCAGCTGCCAAAAAAGCCAACACAGTTCTAGGCTGCATAAACAGAGGGATAGAATCAAGATC
>QLTV01000478.1:171632-185213 GCA_003457575.1 Thermophis baileyi
TTCTATTCTATTCTATTCTATTCTATTCTATTCTATTCTATTCTATTCTATTCTATTCTATTCTATTCTATTCTATTCTATTCTATTCTATTCTGTATAACCTGTCACTTTGATTGCAACTTTTATGTGTTAATGCTTTTACTTTACCTTATACATAATATGACTTCCATTTCTTGGTCTTGAGACACACCCCTCCCCCCCAAAAAAATGTTAAATATGACTCTTATCCATCAAAAGATGGCTCAAGCCTGACTTACAATGGCGCAATACATTTCACAAATGAATGCGAATTTAAGCTGCATCCCCAATTTATTTTGGCAGTTGTGCTCTGGTAGAATTTGATACTTTTCCCCACAACCATTTGGGCTATAGAAGTTGATGGACTAGGAGCCAATGATGTGGTTTCAAAAGAACATTCCAAATTCTACTTGGGAGAATGAATTGGTTGCAAGATTATGGCCATTTTAAAAAGTTCTGGCAATGAGAAACACTCTTTTCTTCTTGAGATTTTGTCCATTTCTGAAAGAAAACTGAGGGGTAAATGTGCCATTTCAAGGCATTTTTGTAACCAAAGAACAGTCCAGGGAAAGAGCAGCAAGTTTGGAGCAACTGCAGGAAATTGCTTTTCTTTTGTTTGTGTGGCAAGAGAGCAGTGGTGTGGAAAAGTGTATTTTGTTGATCTGAACTTGAGTGAAATGGGTAATGAAGACAGATCAATATTAGCCCTTCTACGTTCACTCACTTGAGAAAAAACAGGACTTCCTCTATACGTGTTGTGCAGCTGATTTTTTCTTTTAGTTGGTCATATTAAAGCTGATCCTCTTATTCTCTCCCATGCCTTGATCATCCTCCTTTTTTATTCATTCTGTCTTCTTGTTACAGCTCTTACTTTTGCTTGGTATCCAGAACATTGGTAATGTAGGTAAAGAGACACTATGAAACAAAACTATATTGCATTCAGGGGTAATAAACTATTGGTTTAAGTCTGATAAACCTCACAGGAGATTGTCAGGTTTCATGAAACTTTACCATGAAAAGCACATAAAAACACACTGTGCTTTTTGTCCAGGAATGCTAATGTATCTCCCACAATGTTGTTCATATTCTGTTCTTAGAATCCCCAGTGTTCAGTGGACCTTCACTTCATTTGGATTAACAGTATGATGTCCATCTCAGGCCATCTGTTTAGGAATATTCTTAGTTCAACTTGTAGCAATTAAAAATCAATACACGTAGGACTTAGCTAAAGTACTCATGCAAAGTTAAACAGTTGGAATCTTTCTTAAAATATAAATGGAGTTAGCAACTAGATCTTAGGTGCATTTTTATAATAATTAGAGAATACAGTAAGACTCAAATTTATATAAATACCTAGTAGGCATTTCTATATGTGTACTAGAGTACAATAATTTAAAATATTGTGATTCCACTACAAACCCAAAGAAAGTTTTCCACAGTTTTTACCCCTTCTCATGATATTATGTTCCGCATGACAGACTTTTTTTTTAAGTATGGCCCATCTCTATGAAAGATGTGCCAGCCCCTGGAATAAGATTTAGCTCAGAATGAGTACCTGGATATGTTATATTCAATATTGCAATTATTCCCTTGAATCACTTGATTTCTTCATCCCCATTCCTCAAGACAAATTTATATCCTAGGTATTTATACAACTTTGGGGGAAGATACCAAAAGAAGTTATACAAATATGCCTACCCATATGCAATCTTCCCTATTAGTATTTTTGGCTGGCTGAATGGGATAGAACTCTCTAGCTTTTTGAAAGTCAGGCTTCTACTCTCTTTCAATCAAATGCAAATATAGAAATCCCCTTCAGAACCTCTGAGGAAGTTTGCAGTCGAACAGGTGAGTTTGGCACATAATATGCTAATCTGGGTGTATTGTGCATGACCTTATACCCTTACATGTGTTTGCAAATCCTGATTGGTATAAACTTGAATACAGCTATCATTTCTTCCTTAATATAATACTTGCTTTCTACCCACAAACAGGCTATTCTTTTGTTATTTATTCTTTAATTAGGATATAATGGGCTTCCTGCTGAAGCATCTTGAAAAGGCATCTCCATTCTGATGCCTTATCAGAGCTTTGTTATAAGTCTAGAACTGTTAGTAAGCAGTTTTGTAGAATGGCAACAGGCCAACAAGTGAGTCATTGCCTGTCCTAGCTCACGGTCTGCCAAATGCCAGCTATGACACACCCATACCGACAAACCATTATTGAAGAGAGAAATTCAGCATCTCTATCCGCAGACATAATGCTTGTTGCTGAGAGTGTTAATTTTTTAGAGAGGAGAAGAGCCTAAGATTGTAAAACTTAAAAAGTAGGCTTGGGGCTAGTCGGTAGAAAGTTCCATGGTAACTTAATTACTCTTGAACTTATGTTAGTAGTGCAGAATCTAGCTGAAATTACAACCCTCCTTAGAGTTTGGACTTGTGTGTAATGCTTACTGGGAGCTTAATTAATAAATAGTGGTTTGAAAGTTTAAGTCAAAATTGAAGATATTTTTAAGTAGTTATCCTGAAAAAAATGTGTGTGGCTTGCTTGTTTGTTTTCAAATTAAAACTAACTAGAGCAGGGGTGTCAAACTCGCAGCCCGTGGGCCGGATGCGTCACATGCTGGCTCCGCCCCTGCCCGGTTTAGTCAAGGGGGGAAGTCCTGATACGTCACGTGACGCCGCCATGACGCTGCGAGTTTGACACCCCTGAACTAGAGGTTAGCAAAAGTGGATTCTAAAAACTTGTTTGGATCTTAATGTAAAGAAAACTGGAAACCCTTTATGGACTTTTTGCTGAAAGTGGATAAAAATGACTTGATGATTTCTGGATTTGAAAAGAGTTGGATATATGGAAGAAGTTAGCTATGTGATATAACCTTGATGGGGGGAGGAGTGACAATAAATATGATTGTAGTTGTTGTATGGAAGATTGAAAGTTGCTTGTTTAAATATTTCTTTTTCTTTTATCTACTGCACTTTTTCTTTTTCTTAATTTCATTTTCTTTATTTTTTCACTTTTTATCTTTTATTTGTTTAAAAATATTCTAATAAATAATGATGATTAAAAAAAGAGAAGGCTTAATAATATATGTGGATTTTATATTGGATTCTACATTTGGGGTAAAGTATTTCATCTCTAGCTATTCAGCTAGCCAAATGTCTTGCTTTTGGCCCAAGAAGATATATTCATGTATATTCTGCTTTTCTGTTCATTTTAAATACTCAAGTTACTTATCAACAAATAACACTTAAAAGTTAAAAAAAACAACAGTGGAAGGGATGTGTCTTCAGAATGCACAGCTAAAACAAAGAGTGAAGATCAGTTGTTGTGCCATAAAATGTACATTTCATAGCTTGACAATAATGTAGAAGGGCCTCTTTTGCATGTCTGATGCACAGCCTCAGAAATAAAGGGAGTATCTTTGGATGGCCTCTACTGTATAATTGTATACCACTCAGAGTCACTTCTTATGAGACAGACAGCTATATAAATGTGTTAGATAAATACATTCATAATATAAGAGGGCATCCTTCAGATATTCATGTTTCAAGGCATTTAGAGTTGTACAGTTAATCTGTCTATTCAGGTACTTGGTAGGGACAGACTCTTTCTGTAAATGAGGTGTTCAGAAAGAGCCGAGGTGGCGCAGTGGTTAGAGTGCAGTACTGCAGGCTACTTCAGCTGACTGTTCAGCGGTTCAAATCTCACCGGCTCAAGGTTGACTCAGCCTTCCATCCTTCCAAGGTGGGTAAAATGAGGACCCAGATTGTTGGGGGCAATATGCTGACTCTGTGAACCGCTTAGAGAGTGCTGTAAAGCACTGTAAAGCGGTATATAAGTCTAAGTGCTATTGCTATTGTTATGTCAACAATTTATATAATCTAATTGAGAACAGCCATGTCCAACCTGGAGCCCTCCAGATTTGTTGGTTTACAACTCTTGTATTCAGCCTGCATGGCAACTACTACTGTAGGCTGGCATTGTGAAAATTACAGTCCAGCACACTGGAGGGTCCCCATACTGGGGAAGGATAAAGAAGGTAGGTGAAAGAAAGAATCTAATCATGATAGAGCAGTGATTAGTGACTTTTTCCATCAACTCTTTGTAAACTAGGAAGCAGGAATGTGAGAATCATAGCTCATGTATATCTTCCTTCATGACCCTCCTCTAAGAAGCCCCCACCATTCATGGTGTCAGCATAGCATTTTAAGAGAAAAGGGGAAGCTATTTGATGTAGACAAAGGTTTGTATGAAAATATAATTCTGCTTTGTTAGCAGCCATCACACTCTAAAAGGCGCCGCTTTTGTTTTCTTGTAACGTTGTGAAAACCTCATGTCGGATCGAGAGCTGCGGCCCTCACGACTAATCGCCTCTCCTTTGTGTTTTTAGATTATAGGGGCAATTAGTGTTGTCAAAACCTCTGGCAAGTCTCTTTGCTCTTGACAGGGTGTCAGTCCGACGGGCGCGAAATGGAAGGTGTTATAACTCTCCGGTAATTAGAATGCCTCCGATTTTGAAAATGCCAGCCAACGTGTATCAAGCTGGATGTACGGTGTGGTGGTGGGGGTTGGTGGGGGGGGGAGTTCAGATGGGGGATGCAGATGAGCAATTAATTACAGACTCTCATTCAGAGCACATTGCAAGCTGATGAGCAGCAAAAGGAAATTATCCTGATGCTTGTCTCCTAAAGAGTGGGCATCAACTGAATTCTTTCTTGTTCTCCTATTGCTATTACCCAAATTTCTCTACTGATTTTCATTGCTTCTTGCATGTTGGAACAGCCATTATGATAGATAAAGCATGAACTACTAGCAACTTGATATACTAGCCAAATACAGATTGTGGAGGTTACAATAACAAGTCTTTATGTTAATTACTCCACTACAATTCATTAAGTCTCTTCACTGTTGCTGTCCTTGTGATAAATTTGGTCTTCTACGAGCTCTCTTCAGGTAAAAGCTGGAGGAATGCTCCAATTATCACAAGCATTGTTAGAGTATCTTTCTAATATTAGGAAGTTTAAGCAGTCTGGATTTTGTCAGAATGGACCAAGGTCCTATTGCCTTGATTCATTGACTGATTCTGGTTGTCAGTGCCTCTTCAGCAGTCTTGGAGCAAGTCCAAAGGCAGTTAATAAATAACTTCATAAGTTAACTTGGAGTGACTTCTAGAATGACAAATGAAATTTGGGGCACCTCCCTCAAGCCAGCAACCTGAGTAAACAGATAAGCTTTGTAACATGCCCCAAAGGTCAGCAAGCTCCTGCTTGCTTGAACTGACAGGACAGAAGGGTGTAGAAATTCCCTGGTGCAATTCTGTCTGCTTCAAGAACTATTAAATCTAAAGGTAAGAATGTCTTCCAGTTTTTTTTTTTTCACTTGCTGATTTGATGACAGAGTTGATCTGCTTCATTTGCCAAGCTGCAGCCTTTCTCTTTCTGAATAGATTGAGAGAAGAGAAGAGGCAACATGCATTGCATGGCCTTCAATGAAAGGAAAACGAGCTGGGGCATCCTTAATAACAAGTAATGGTGGATGAGATGGAAAATATGTGCTACTGTATACATCATGTGGGAAAGCAACAGATAATGTTTCCTTGAATGTACTCCAAATATGAGACCTGTTCCTTGTAGTGTTCATTTGACATTTCCTCCTTGGAGAAAGGCATGGCTGAAATAGAGTAATTTACATTCCTTGTTCAAGTAATTTATATGCCATTTTTCCGTGCTCAAAGTGACTTCAAAGCATCTATTCCAAAAGCACTGAAATGCTTGAAACGTACAGCTAATTACCATCAGAAATAGATTTTCCTTACACAAGACACGAAGGAGGAATGCTACCTAGCTTAACCAGGAAATCTTTCCACCATTTCATGACACCTGGGTTAAAAATCTTGCCTTTTGGTTGAAGGCACATGGAGAAGAGCTCATCTGACATGTTTGCATATGTTACTTTTTCTAGGGCATGTTCCAGCATTAGAAGAAGAAATAAATTAATTTTATCCTAAAAATTAAGATCCTCAAACTTCCATTTTCCTTTGCTCTTTGTATTCCTAGCCAGGATCTACTATAAGAAGGAATGTAAAAGAAGGACCATGACATTGATTGGAGAAAAAAATGTGCTAAGTGCATTAGATTTAAGGTATATTTATGTGCTGTGAGTTGGTTGAGAAGATGCAAAAAGACCAGATATAAATACTTAACTATTTTTAACACCAATATTGAAATGTAATAACTGGCATCTACATTGAACTGGTCCAAAGCAATTACAATATTTGAAATAGAATTTTATAGAGCTTTGTGTAGAAAACGCTACTATCAGTTCCACTAGTTAGACCAGTCCAGGAAATGAACTCCATAGGAAAGCTAAAACTACTTTATTGAGATTGATTTTAACAACAGAATCTTGGAAATCTGATTATGGCATATCTCCTCCCCCTTTTATACGCCAATGAGTCAGGGAAGAGTCTGCCTGTGTCACTTATGAATATTATCTCATTTCTATATATATACATATATATATGTAATATGCATATCTTCAGGATTTGAAGTGTACAATTGGTAACTATCTAAGTTATCATTGGAAGCCACATATCTCTTTAGCATCTTCATAAAGCTATGGTTCAAGAATTCCTTATTGGGTAATTAAGGTGGGAGTTATGCAATATGAGCTACATGGAACGTATTTCAGATAAGTTCAGGGAGGAAGGAGAAATTAGGTTACACAGGCAAATGTTTGCTCTGGTAACAATGGAGGTAGGCTATATTCCAAGAGTGTTCAATGATATTTTAAGGATATTTTAATAGAACTTTAGTTTATTATTGTTAGCTTTCTTGAAACACAATGTGCTAATTGTGTGTGTGCATGTGTAGGGTGTTTTAGAAATATAGATTGACTTGGAAATCAGTTGTATTATTTCTGGAGCAGAAAGGCATCCAAAACAACCTTTTCCCCTTAAATGCTGTTTGGAATAGAAGTAAGAACTGCCAGGGTGAATACATTTTTTTCTTGTCTATGGAGATTCTCAGACATCCAGGTCCTGGTTGTCCCAAAGATGCTTTTTCAAGAGGCAACTGGACTTTCTTGTTTTTCTTTGAAGATGTTTCACTTCTCATCCAAGAAGCTTCTTCAGCTTTTTTATTTTCTTATTCCTCCCACCTGTATCTTCTGGGCTAGCATACAGCATAAGGTCCATTAAAAATGGAACTCTTTATGGGCTATTCCATCAATAACATAGGATAAAAAAAACTCATTTCCACCACATGGTAAATGGCTTTAATTAAAATACCCAATTAGGCAAATGGAATGGATACAATCCTAATCAAATCTAAGTTTTTATTTTTCTTCAGATGGTTATTGCTGAGAAACAGACATTTTTTAATTGCATGTGAAGATAATCAAGGATTTTATTTCTGTCTAATATGATATTATGTAACATCAATGTTTTAAAATATCTGCAAGAATTTCAAGAAAAATAATTAGAAGATAAAAGTTAGAATTTTGTTTGGGATATAGTAATTTAATCATACAAGTGGTTGAAATTTTTCTTCCTAATGAAATATTTCAGTTCAAGTATTTCTGATTACTGGAGGGAAAATCAAATGTGGATGCAGCATGAAAAATATTCTGTGGTTTTCTTAGTTTTCTAATTGTTGATAATAATTATAATAATTGATAATCAGTAGGTTGTTGATAAGCATGACAAATCTGATTCCATTAATTTAGGGAAACATGCTTTCATGAAACTTTTCTGAATAAAAATGTTCTATTTCTGTAATGGCGTACTCAATGCTTTAAGCATGCCATATGTTTCCCTCTCCCCACTTTATTTAATGAAAAGCACTTTTTCTTGCAACAAATGCATCTCAACCTGAAGACTGTATTTAGCTCGCAGTCGGCATTTTCTCAATCAATCAGAATAGAGCAGGAAGGGACCTTGGAGGTCTTCTAGTCCAACCGCCTGCTCAAGCAGGAGACCCTATATCATTTCAGACAAGTGACTGTCCAGTCTCTTCTTAAAAAACTCCAGTGATGAAGCACCCACAACTTCTGAAGGCAAGCTGTTCCACTGGTTAATTGTTCTCACTGTTAGGAAGTTTCTCCTTAATTCCAGGTTGCTTCTCTCCTTGATTAGTTTCCATCCATTGTTTCTTGTCCTGCCCTCTGGTGCTTTGGAAAATAAGTTGACCCCCTCTTTGTGGCAACCTCTCAACTACTGGAATACTGCTATCATGCCCCCCCCCCGCCCTCCTTTCTCTAGACTAGCCAAACCCAAATCCTGCAACTGTTGGTCATATGTTTGTATTTTCTCTATTCCTTTAAACATTTTAGTTGTTCTTCTTTGCACTTTTTCCAAAGTCATCCATCCATCGTTTCTTGTCCTACCTACAGGTGCTTTGGTTTGTTTCTTGACTCCCTCCTCTTTGTGGCCACCTGTCAAATAATGGAATATTGCTATCTTCTTTTCTCTAGACTAGCCAACCCCAAATCCTGTAACCATTCTTCATATGTTTTAGTCTCCCTACCTTGCACCATCTTGTGATAAACATGTTACCTAACTCTTTGTTATGAACAGCAGTATAATTTTCATGCCACAACATCACAAACTTAGAATAAATGTTTTCAGTACTGATGGATTTGTTGTCACAAATGGCTTGTTGACTGGAAGTGTTATTCACAAATGAACAAAGAGGAAATAGTGGTCAACCACGAAGTAGTTATGTGACTTGTTCTTGATCTCCCTTCTCCAGTAAGGATGAACACTCATTGAAGTTTTTGTTTAACAGGGCATCATGAATTATAGTGACCTAATTATGACTTGTCTGTTTTGATAGTAATGTAGGCTATAAGAATAATAACCTTTGGGAACTTAAAGAAAGCAGTACTATTTCCTGCCCTTAACGAGGCCTGTTAGGACAGGTGGTTTATAGCCCACAGACAAGTTTTTTCAAAGGCTGGGAAACAGTATTATGAAGCAATGAGTGAGCATTAAATGCATGCTTGGGTGGAAGGATGGTATCAAATCTCAATATGAATCTCTGTTCAAAATATTTTGTAACATTATGTAATATTTTGCTACAACAGAAAAGCCGAATTTTATTCTCAGGAATTCAGCTAGTGTGGCTATATTACATGTGTTAAATCGTGTTAAATAGACAACTTGCCACCCTGAAGCTGTTCTGATTGTGCTGCTAGGTTTTCATGGCCCAATTGCTAAGAACCATTTTAAAATGGGAAACTCACAACATTCTAGACTAAATCTTGAAACACAGTATTTAAAACAAAATGAAATTCCCATTAAAACAAAAAGAAAAGGATTGATAATTTGTCCCCATTTATGAGTGAGATGTAACCGACTCACTTTGCCTGCTCTAGCCTACCTTAGCCTGCTACCAGCCACAAACAAATAAGTGCAGCTTAAAAAAGATTTCCCATCTACAGCAATTGGTAAAAAGGAAGTACCACAGAACTTTTCAAAACAATGTATGACTTCATCTTGCAATTAAGAAAATAGCATTTTCTCTCACTTTCATTTCTCTCTCTGTGTGTGTGTGTGTGTGTGTGTGTGTGTGTATGTGTGTGTGTGCGCGCACGCATGTTTGTGTATGTGTGTACACAACTCTTTGAATAATGTTCATTCACTAGCTTCAGTACTGATTTGGGGAGGTGGAATAAAAAAAAATCTGCTAATTGAATTACCTGTGAAATATGAAGTAGAATTTTGTATTTCTGTCTACAGCTTTCCATCTGTAGTGTTATCATCAATTTTTGTCCCAGACTTGCTTCACTGTGTGCATTCGGACTTGGATAGAATTTTAGGATTTGACAGAAAAGTCTACCTCAAAACTGAGATCATGTCCTTGTGATTTTTTTTTTTTAACACTAAGCAACAATTTTTGTTCTTCTGATTCTGAGCACTTAAACGCTCTAGCTTTACTGCACCTGAAAAAAATACATGTATTTTCTTCTCATCTGCATATCTGGAGAATATAGAATATGTATATGAGTGCATACATTATCTGTGCAAGTATTCCCCCCCCCAAACTCTCTCTTAGCCCTCTACTTGACATCGCCTGTAACTCATCTTTCTCTCTGTAGGTTCCAGTGTCTGTGGCTATGATGTCTCCTCAGATGATCACACCCCAGCAGATGCAACAGATTCTGTCTCCACCCCAGCTTCAAGCCCTGCTGCAGCAGCAGCAAGCAATTATGCTGCAACAGGTAAAGCAGCTTGCATTTGAGCAAACCTTTTGTGTGAGAGTCACAGAGGCTGACGTCTATGTCTGAATTTCTCTCCTGCAAGTGCAATGTGTTTCCTGTTTGTAAATTTGCAGGATGGGCTGAAAACTACTGACTTGCCCAAAATTGTTGGATGTAATAGTTGAATAAAAACATGAATCCTTGACAGTAAAGTCCAACTCTTTTCAGTTTAAAAGATATTTTTTTTTTTTGTCATGGTCATGGACTGAATATGTAGATTGCAATCTTTTGGATAATTCAAATGTTGGAGGTTTATAAAAAGATGGGATGTATATGAGGGAAGATTGTGGATTTTATTTGCAGGTGAAGATTTTGCTTGTGAATTTGATTTTTGTTTTGTTTATTTACTGAGATATATTACAGTGGACAGATAGGGATTCCAATGTCACAATTTTGTTTTGTTTTACTTTGTTTTTCTCTTAATGGTGATCTGGAATTGCTCTAGACATGCACAAATTGGAAAGTCTAACTTTGTTAAATAAGGTTGGAAGTTAAAATACTTGTAAAATGGTTCAGAAGTTATACTATAGTTGGATAAAATGTGGCTAAATTATTTTTCCCCCATAAGAAAATTATTGGGTTCTACCCTAACCCTGGCAAATACAGTTCCCTTCCCAAAGCAGGTTCCTTAGCACGAATTTTAGTGCTAGTGGATAGTTATAAAAAGTTCCTTATTTCTTGTCCTCCTGCATTGATGAAATTTTGAGAGAGAATAACTGGAGGAAAACTGCAAATGAGAAGCATAATACAGATAATCCTCGTTTTATAGCAGTTTGTTTAGTGAATGTTCAAAATTACAATGGCACTGAAAAAAGTGACTTACGGTCATTTTTCACACTTATGACTGTTGCAGCATCCCAATGGTCATGTGATCAAAATTCAGATGCTTGGCAATTGACTCATATTTATGACGGTTGCAGTGTCCCGGGGTCATGTGATCACCTTTTGCAAACGTCTCACAAGAAAAGTCAATGGGGAAGCCAGATTCACTTAACAACCGTGTTGCTAACTTAACAACTGCAGTGATTCACTTAGCAACCATGGCAAGAAAGGTTGTAAAATGGGACAAAACTCACTTAACAAATGTCTCACTTAGCAACAGAAATTTGGGGCTCAATTGTGATTGTAAGTCGAGGACTACCTGTACATCTTTCAATTAAAGATTTGTACTAAACAAATGAGGACTAAATGAATGCCCTATTAAACAATATTGACTGTATATTTTGCATTGAAACTTCATTCCAGACATTCTATTTCAAAGGTGTTTTTTTTTTTTAAATATCCATATAATGACAGTCAGCTAAGAGCTACATATAAAGTAGTTAAGTATAATTTTCATTTTGGTTTTGGTGACCAAGCATATTCTGTACTCTGGAACTTTTCAAGTTCTGGCTTCTTCTGAATTGCAGCAGCATGTTTATCATAGTAGCTTATGGCTCTAAAATATGCTTAATCCTATAAAGCTTTACATTAAAGGAAAGTGTTCCCTTAGGAAATATTTTCATCAACCACTATATAGAATTGGGAATCAGATGGGCATTTTTTAAAGTAAATATAAGTGAAAATAATTATTAAAATGAGGGAGGAGATAAAAATCCCCAAGAAAACACAACTGTTTGGACAAACTTCTACATCAGGGAAGGGAGAGCAAACATAAAAACCACAGCATCCTCCACACCCTTCCTCCTGCCTTAAGTACCTGTTTATTTCGAACATGCTGATAAGGAGTCAAGGTTAGCCCCAGGGGAAGAACAAAAGGTAAACACTAACCTGGGTGGGGTCCTTCCCTCTCAGAGCCTTTTTGGAGCCAGATAGAGAAACACGTCTGACTGCAAATTAAACAGCCTGGACCGGAATAGCTGGCATTCTCTGTGAGAAGAAAACCAAACATCACACCTCTCACCTCTTGACCCAATGTTCTCAGAATCCCATATAGAGACCTGGTTTTGATTGGCTTTTGGGTAAACAAGGGAGGCTTTCCAAACCTGTTCAGCAGAGTTAAAGAGAAAGGTTTCTGCTGTCAGTACTGTCAAACACAAGCTGATAAGGACTCTCCCAGAATCCCCAGGGACATTCCTCAGAAGTCAGCTTTCCCCTGCTTCGCTCCCTCCCCGCCAAATTGAGGAAACCTGTACTGGTCTCCCCCCCACCCCCAGAAAGAAATTACATCTGTAAATCATGTATTTTAATATCATGAAACTAAAACTGGCAGGCCTAAGAAAAGCTCAGAGTAATGCCATTTACCGTACACTAAGCAAATTGCACTGAAGAGGTGAATCCTTCATTGTGCTAAATATTAACATTTTGTGGATAAAATAATTAAGGAACTAAAACTGAAGTAATTTAAAATTTCACATTCTGAATCTAGTAATAGTCACTAGTTAAAAGTTATTTTAATTTTAATTTTGATTTGTAAGGTTTTTTTGGAAAGAAAAAGGATAAAAATACATAATTTTAGTTTTTATTGAGGTAATATATAGATTAAATAAATTGAATCTTATTCCCAAATAATCTAACCAAAATTGTACCTGAAAATAAGCATTATTAACCTAGAAATGGCTCTGTCCAAAATATTAAACCTTGTATTTAGGCAAGATAAGTACAAAATCACATTGCCAGTGTTTCTCAACTTTGGCAACTTTAAGATGTGTGCATTTTAACTCCCAGAATCCCCCAGCTAGCATACCTAATGACATAGAATAGTTTATATAATTAGTTTCATTCAGTGCTTATTAAGTTTGCTAAACAATAATAGGTATACATTTTTACTCTGGCCACTAAAACTCATTATTTGAAAACTAAGTGCTTGTAAAAACATATTCGTGTATTGGTTTATCTATATAGATTAGGTAGTATTCCAAAGCTTCTTTTAATTGAAGTTCACAAAGTTGCACAGAACTTTCCAGAAACAAAAACTAATAATTTAAAGCAGAATATTTGGCTTTCTTAAGTCCAAAAAGAAATACCTGCCTATTTGACTTGTGAGTGGTTGCTAAATTCACATGATTTAGAACCAAGTTTACTAGCTATGGCCCAGGAAAAGCCATAGTTTGTGAACCAGCCAGATCTGAAAATAATTATTCCTAATGACTTCAGGCATCTGGGTTTCCAGAGACAAGGCCTCAAACACCATATTTTATAAAAATGTTATAAAAATAATTCCAGGAACACCTACAGGCAAGAATCAAATGTTAGGACAATACGATAGATATATAAATATATAGAATATATTAGATAGATGATAGGTAGGTAGGTAGGTAGAGGCAGAGAGAGAGAGAGAGGGAGAGGGAGAGAGAGGGA
>QLTV01000478.1:185279-277305 GCA_003457575.1 Thermophis baileyi
GTCGCGAGAGAGAGCGACAGAGCGGGAGAGAGAGGGAGTGTGTGCGTGTGTGTGTGTGTGTGTGTGTGTGTGTGTGTGTAGAATATGGAACCTATCTTTGGGCCCTAAATCCTTTTGACATAATTTTTAATTCTCATCACCCAATGATAGCCAAAGCTTTTTTATAATCAATTACATTCACATGTATTCATGCTTTCTACCGTTTGTCTCATCCCAGAAAATTGTGTCTTCCTTAAGCTCCTTTAAGGGAGAAACCTGTTTCTTTTCCAATAAAGCATTGCATATAGTATAAATTATTCTTCATGGTCTTTAATGATTTAATGACTCCTCTGCATGAAGCCCCTTCATCTGCCTGTATCACAAGGCTTTTACAGCTCTTCTATACCTGAACTGATTAACTTCTGGCGAGTTGCAATGCAGGAGTAAACCATGCAAAAAAGTGTTTTCAGCATTAACTTCTAAGCTGTGTAGCAGGTTTCCCACCAGCAAAACTCTTACCTTGTCTCAGTTTTTTGGCTGCTCCTGCCATCTTGCTGAAGTCACCATGACACCCTACCAACGTTTCAACATGGGCTTTAATGAGCAGATTTTTTTTTTCCTTCACTGTAAAGCATATAGGGTGAGACAAGAACAAAATGCGAAGAGTTGGAAAAAGCATTGGTTGACTCTGGATATCGCAGTGCTAAGGACACTTGCAAGATGGAACAAAAATGTTTTTTTTTTTTTTTTAAGATTAAGAGATCCCAGTGGCTGTGCACACCCCGATATACTAAACCAAAGCTCAAAGGAACAAAATGTTTGAGAACCTCTCACTTTTGCTGCTTGTTTTACTATAGCTACTATGCTATGCTTTTAGTTTGTTATTTCCATATAGGTCAGTCTGCTGAATTTATTAGATTCCTATTGTACTCAGTGGTTTATTATGTGTTTATCTCAAATATGATTGACCTTTTACATTATGGGTTTTAAAGTGTTATAACTTGTATAGACCTGTAACTTAAAGGTAAGTATAAATGTTTTAATAAGCAAAATAAATAACATTTGCTCTAATGTGAATATAAACATTATTTAGGCAAGAATGATTTTTCTTCTGTGACTTCATCCTGTTAAAACAATATTTGTCCACAATAGTGCCAGATAAGCCCTGGGAACTAATTATATCCAACAAGCCTTGTTTGGGTCAAAAGCCCCCCCAAATGTTTCTATTAAAAATGTTATCATTTTAATTCATCAAAAAGGGAAAATTAAATAAATGATTCATTGAATAAGTTAAATTAAAACAAATACACTTGGGCCCTCCATTTTTCCCCTCCTGCTTTTTCTAATTTGGTGTGCAGCAATTGGAATGCCATGTGCCACATGTGGTAGTTCCTCCAAAGTTCAATATCTCTGAAATATGGCATAATGCAGTTCCATGTCAATTCATTTCTGGTCAAAAAAGACATAAAAATACACAGGATTCTATATCTTCTCCTGCTCTCTTTCCTCTTCAGTCTGTTTCTCTTACCCCAAATAATGATAGGCAAGAGAAGGTTACAGCCTAGGTTTCATGTAATTCAATAAAATGTTAGTGAGTCATATTCCTTCAGTTCTGGGAATGCTTCTTTTGATTGACTCTTCTGGTCTGTTGACATGTATTCTCTACACCCTCTAGAAAAATATTGCAGTTGGCTATCTGCTTTCATTTCAAGTTCTGTATTTTGGGGAAAATAATTTCTATGTCCTCTTTCTCAAAAAAAGAAATGTTCACGGGAAGATCAGGTTTCGTGAAGTTATCAAGGTTTTGGTCTCTGGGTCTATCTGAGAATAGAAATGTTAGTGACTTCTTTTCAATAATTATTGTGACTTTCAGTAATTATATGCTAAAAGAGCAAAAAGAAGTAAACATATATGTTTGACTGACTTCTTTTATGATTCTATTCATTATGATCCTATAGGCCAAGGGTGTCAAACTTGATTTCACTGAGGGCCGCATCAGGGTTGTGTTTGACCTCGGGGGGCCAGGGTGGGGGTTGCCAGGGTAGGCGTGGCCAGCTTGATGTCACTCGTGTCGGCGGTGACTGTGGTGGGCCGAGCGCTCTGCCAGTGAAAACGGCTCCCGATCTCCGTTTTCAGCTGGGACTGTCTCCTGCAACCCTCTGCCAGTGAAAATGGAGCTCGGGAGCCCTCCCAGGCTCCGTTTTCACTGGCAGAGGCACCGCGGGCCGGTCCTTCTCTGTTTCCAGGGTGGGTTCGCAGACCAGATTTAAGCACCCCATGGGCCGGATCCAGCCCGTGGCAGGGGTGGGTTCCAACTTACCTCGCTGCCGGTTCGCTCCCTCCTGCACCGCATGGGTGTGCCTCGTGGGTGCGTGCTTTGCACGCGCATGCGCAGTAACAAAAAATAAAAAAAAAATTAAAAAAAACAAAGCCGGAAAAAAGATGGCGACCGCATGCACAATGCCGGAAGTCGGCTTCTATGCATGCTCAGAAGGAAAAAAATAAATTCAAAAAAAATCAAAAAAAAGATGGTGGCCCCCACGGACCGGCACCAACCGATCCGGTTCGGTGACGTCATTGTGACGTCACCAGCGGGCCACTACCAGTTCGGGAGAACCGGTCCGAACCGGGAGGAACCCACCCCTGGCCTTGAGTTTGACACCCCTGATAAGCACCATAATATCTTTATGGTGTGCTTGCATCTTATTAGATAGTTGCAGAGCATTAAAGTACTGCAAAACCAACTTTATCATCATTTTTTCTATTGTTTTTCTCTTATCTTTTCTTCAGCTTCAGGAATACTACAAGAAACAGCAGGAACAGCTTCACCTACAGCTTCTGACTCAGCAACAAGCTGGAAAGCAGCAAGCCAAAGAGGTGAGGTTTACTTTGAGTTTAGGAAGACACTATACTTTGCAAAAAAAAAAAAAAATCTGCAGAAAAAAAAATAATTGAGGGGAAAACAGACTTGCTAAAAAAATTGCATTGCTCTGCATGCAAAATAACAGATGTGCTTCTTGTCCATTTGAGAGAATAAGCTGGACTATCTTTGGTTATTCAGTATAGATTTAATTTCAAAAACTTTCTCAAGGTACTGCCTCTGTTGTAACCTATGTTTTGCAATAAGCAAGTTTAACTGTGACTAGTTCACTCTTTAGGTAAATGTTTTGCAGGGATTTTCAATAATCAGCTCTCGTTTAAGAGATTTATCTGCCTCGAGTACATGATTTTTGCTGTAGAATTCTAAAATAAAAGATACTTGTACTACTCCTGCTATTGGTACTTTTGCCAAAAGCATCATCATAATGCAGAGTGTTGTGAAAGTATTTCTGGCAGTTGTGGTGTTACCTGAGAAACATGAATTGAGACTCTATGATAATCTGGAAAATCTACTATACACCTTAATAGTCCAAGAAAACTTAAAGGGTTACCTATTAGACTCAGGAAACAATAGCTTTTCAGAATTCATATACCCATGTTATGCTGCTTTTGTTTATGATTAACTTGACAATAGGTATTTTTATGTTAGTTCCAAGATCAAAAGGTGGCATACAGAGCAAAATCTCCTTCCATTTTCCTCTCAGCATGGTTAAGCGAGTTTGGAAGAGAATGTCTGGCCCAAACTCAACCCATGCGTTCATGTGGCCTTGAACCCAGATTTCCAAGATCCTTTGCAATACTGTAATCATTACAATATATTGACTGACATAAAGTTAAAATGATGTATGTTGCAAGTAATTTTAGTACATCCCACAAACTTTCTGTATGGCACTACTTCTCAGTCTATGATTGGGGGGGTCTATTGATGGTAGAGGTTACTTCAAGTGATCCCTAATACAACTACCAAAATGGCCAAAATCCCACATTGTATTTTCTGAAATTTCGTTGTCCTGCTCTGAAACTTTGTCAAATTTGATTTTGACCAGCTATATTTGTTTAAAAGTATAATTTCCTATAAAATCACATTTGTTGACAGGGCATCTATGCCGTGATACCTGCAAATGTATGCTTAACTTTCAGTTTATGTGGCTTCTTGGATGAGAAGTGAAACGTCTTCAAAGTCCAGTTGCCTCTTGAAAAAACACCTTTGGGATAACTTTAGAAATGTTGCTTTCTTTGAATTAAAAGGAAAAAATGTTGGCAGGTATAACTTCAGTCCTGTCATCACATATTGTGCCTAGGCTAGTGCTTACCTTGTTGCTTTGTACTGATGCATTTGAGATGCTAAGATGGATTCAGGAAATCTTGCAATCCTAATTTCTTCTGTAACTCCAGAAAGCTTGAGAGTGAGAATTTTCAGAAAGAATCTTGTCCCTGACAGTTGTCCCAGTATACCACCTGATATAGCATGGTTAATCTAGGAGGGGAGCAGCACATGAGGATTGGCCAGCAAGTAACCTGGGCATCAAATTAATGAAGTGCTCCTGTCAGTCCACAGTGTCACGCTGAAACTCCTCTTGATGTGCTCATAAATCAAAGTGACGGCGCCTGTTACCCCAGTAACTGCACCCACTCAGCTGCATCTAATGTAAACAGAGCAGACAAAATGCTTTAAGAAATTCAAACCCCATCACCAGGGAAAAGATCAGGGATCAAAGAACATAGAGTTGGTGCAACAAGAAGTGAAGGTAAAAATCTGGGGTTTAATCCTAAATAAACGCTTTCTATAGATACCTGCAAGTATTAGAGGAAGAAAGGATTGTAAACAGTATGATCAGTATACCAGTAATTGCTAGTGACTGGCAGAGTAAGCTTCAATAATTATTTTCTTGTGTTTAAGATTTTTATCAGTGTGCAGATAAGCTTCTTACTTCATTGGTTCTATTAAAAGTACATGGAGGATGATCTCCAAAAGTAAAAATGCCCACAAATTCTAACAGAAAATATGGGTAAATGCTTCTAAGGCAATACCAGATTAGCTCTTTAGTTCTAGTGATCAGGGAGAAATCTTGGAGTAATGTGGGTTAATAAAAATAATATAGAAGAACAAGTGAAGTGTACCTTATGGGCTGCATTTTTATGTACACAACACTCTGCTGGGCTTAGTGAAATTACCAATATTTCAAATTTCTAATAAATTTCCCACAACTCCTCAGGAAAAAAGTACAGTAGTTTAAATTATGTGACTTACTTTGCCTTGCATTCAGTTTTTTATCCAAAGGATTTAACATTCGGACTGTTTTTATAAAATTTGGTACACTGTGGGTTAGTTTGGCTGTACAACCTTTGGGAAGTAGGGATAATTTGGGTTCAATAAAATTAGTTATTCAAAAAAAATTCATCCACCATAAGTAATCCTATATTCTACCTCTATGCTCATGACAGTCTCTCGTTTAGAAGGAAACTCACATTTGGAATACTATACTTTGGAAGAAAATAAATATTAAAGATACTTCCAAATGAAGCTTTTATTGTACAACCGTCTGCTTCACTCATGAAGCTTCATATCAATGGAAGTAATGCAAGCATCACAATTATCTATTTATTACCTCCCCATAGTTTTCCATTGCTTTTATTTTTCTTAATATATAATATATGAAATCCCAGGTATAATCCATGTAGGAGGATAAACCAGAATAGCTTGGCCTCTTGACTGGTGAGTGCTGAAAGCTATTCTTCTATTGTTCTGGAAACTTCTGAAAAGGAGGCTTCTTCTCAAACATAAAGAAGGTATATAAGAAAAGCATAATAAAAAAAACCATTAAAAATTAATCATTCATATGCACTTTCTCATTTTCCCTAAGTTAATTCAAGGCCTAAAAACCAAGGTACAGCTAGTCCTTGACTTACAATGGTTCATTTAGTGACCAAAGTTACAACAGCACTGAAAAAAGTGACATATAACTCTTTTTCATGCTTACGACTGTTGCAGCATCCCCATGGTCACATGATCAAAATTCTGACGCTTGGCAACTGACGCATATTTGGCCCAATGTCATGTGAACACCTTTTGCGACCTTCTGACAAGCAAAGTCAATGGGGAAGCCAGATTCACTTTATAACCATGTTACGCACTTAACAACTGCAGTGATTCACTTAACAACTGTAGCAAGAAAGGTCGTAAAATGGAAGCAAAACTTATTTAACAAATGTCTCACTTAGCAACAGGAATTCTGGGCTGAATTGTGGTCTTAAGCTGAGGACTACTTGTACTTGATTATAAAATTAATAGGCTTGGATTTCACTGAATTTGTAGTGAGAGGGAAGTTTATAATTGTGGGGAATCACTAAGAATGTCAGTCTTTGTAATAATCTTGTTTCTTGAACTTAAACCATACATACTATAAACACAAGATCATCTTTGGCTGATGCCGGGATGTATTCTCATAAAAAATGATACTCAATAAATCTTTTAAGCTTTCTGGGGGGGGAAAGAAACATAGAGAAGAGACGGGCAAATGTTCTTGCCCTGCTCATTCTCTTGCTCTACTTGTGTTGATTGGGAAGGCCTGCAGAGAGGCTGGAATTCTATTCAGTTTATGTAGTTTCAATTTTCTCTGCATTGGAGAACTAAAGCAAATGAAGCAAATTGCTGGCAGTGTAGTCACAAAGGAGAGGGCTGGAGTTCACTCTTTTTTCTCCAGGCCACTTAGTGCAACTGTCTCACCCAGGGGTGGGTTCTAACTTACCTTGCTGCCGGTTCGCTTCCTCCCGCACCACGTGGCCGCGCCTCATAGGCGCGTGCGTGCGCTTTGCTTGCACGTGCATGCACAGTGCCGAAAAATAAAAAATAAAAATCCCCCCCCCCAAAAAGCCAAAAACAAGGTGGCGGCATCCACGGACCGGCACCGACCGAACCGGCTCCGTGACGTCACCAGCGGGTTGCTACCGGTTCAGGCGAACCGGTCCGAACCGGGAGGAACCCACCTCTGGTCTCACCCATAAAAATGGCTTAACGTGAATGCCTAACCTTTTCTTGGTGTACAGTAGTGGTTAAGATATTCACCTAGAAACCAGAAGACCATGAGTTCTAGTCCCACTGTAATCATGAAAACCAGTTGGCCCAGTCACTTTCTCTCAGCCCAACTGACCTCACAGATTGTTGTGGGGAAAATAGGAGGAGGAAAAAGTATTAGTATGTTTGCTGCCCTGAGTTTGCTGCCTTTAGTTATTTATTTAAAAAGTAATGAAGAAAGTTTTTTTTAAAGACCTTTTTTGCTTTCCTGCCTGCAGTATAATCCCTGCAGGGGCTGCCCCTTCCCATTTTGATGCCTTTTTGCTAAAAGTCCTGATGATTCATTGGAAAGGAATTCAGCCCAAATCAAAAGTGAATGAACTTGTCTTGATATAGGCACAATCCGCAATGATGTATTCTATTTTGTTCTTCAGAAAACTACTAGTCAAATGCTTTCAAAATGAAATGGTTAGACAAATTCAATGTTTGGGGCTTTGAGTATGTCACGTGTTAATACTACCAGTTCTTGATTCTCTGAGGCCCTCTTCAGACTGAAGCTGCTGCGGGTCTCTTTGGCTTCTTAAGCACTCTTAGCTGCTCTGCTCATTAGAGTATACATAATCCTTGAGAAGAGGATAGGAGGAAAAGAATTGTGACAGAGAAGAGCTACATTGGAGGGTGTGTGATTTTGTTTTTTGTCAAAAAATTATTGTCTGTTACAGTGTTGCTTATAAAATAAATATTAAAAACCTGTTTCTGATGGTGCTTATAAAATAAACCCTGCTAATGTAGACTTGTGAATATTTTGGCAGTGGCTATTACTAAAGAGGGCCAGATTTCAGGGATAAAGCTTAAATGAAGAAGCTGGGCCATTGGAAGCAGCAGCAAAGGCTACCCATGCATCAGGGATGAATTAATTATAGCAAAAAAGAGACGGAATAGCAGTGTTACAATCCTTGTTTTTTATAACATAACTAACTATATAGGCTTAGTGTATGCATCACGGCACCATGGCAGAGTACTAACAAGAAAATGGACCACAGTGGAAAAGTAAATACCTGCGATTATCTTTGTAGCAGCATTTTTATGCTTACATATACATTGTATTAGCCCTATAACAATATGGACAATTTGATTAAAAAGTCAGTTATGAAATGGCTACAAAACAAAAATACATATATAGTGTATAGATTATACTCAAAGATTGTTCAAATGATTTATAATGTTTTATATACTACCAGGGGTGAAATGCTCCCGGTTCGCTCTTACCTGTCGGTCGCCGTAGAGCCGGTCGCCAAGGTAGCGTGAGGCGCCGCCCACCCACCCACCCAGACGCTGCCCTTTGGGTTCTTTTACCCTCTGCGCATGCGCAAAGCGTTCTGTGCATTCGCAGAGGGTAAAAGAACCCAAATGGCAGCATCCAGGCGGGTGGGCAGCACCTCGCACTACCTTGGCGACCGGCTCTACGGCGACCGACAGGTAAGAGCGAACCGGGAGCATTTCACCCCTGCATGCTACCCACCCCTTTAATGGCTCAAGACAATTTACAGGACTCAAATATTCAGTGCCAGTGGCAAGTTCACTTTGCTCTCCGTATGCTTTCACCTGATTGCAACACTCCAATGTATACTGTATGTTGTAACAAGTTTAAAGCAATTAAATAATAAGGGTAGATAAAAATGGGAAAAATTGTTTGGAATCTTTAATTAAAACTTCATTATCCCTGCATCATTAATATCTAGCACATCTATATACTTGATTGCTTCCATATGTAATTCAAGGTGACATAACTAGGATTCTCATGTATGAGAGTGATATAGTGCATCAAATCAATTAATATTGAATGTTCCCTTTTATTTTGAAACCTCCGGATCTCATCTATTCTCATTTCCAGAATATGTGCGGCCCAGGCAGTGCTGAGTTTCTGCACAAAAAGGAGCTTAATTGCCTTTAAAAACCTCGTGGGAGACTGCTTGTATGCACAAGCTTTTGGCATTCATAGGAGTTTAATCTATATATGTTTAAGGTAGATAGCTTCTGCTGACATATAAGATGTTTTGTCTCTTATAACAATTCAAATAACAGATTTAATGGAAAGGCTCATTTGAGAGAGAGAAAAAGAGAGAGAGAGTGAGAGTGTGTGCGTCAGCGTTTTCAGTGCTCCGCCAAGCAAGCTCGCTGTCTTCTCTTCCGCCACCCTCCCTTCGTTTCTGCCGCTCTGATAGATCAAAGGCTTTCAGTCTTGGTTATATGCTGTGTAGCCACGGAGGATAAGAGATCAGAACTGTGAGCTGTGCTAGCTATAGCTAAAGCTGAGATCGGGCTGCTTATGCAAGACCTGAGGAAAAAAATAGAAGGCCTGTGCTTTGGGAATGAAAATGTGTTTTAATTTCTTTTGTTTTCCAGCAGCCATTAGGGAATAAGCAGCTGGCATTCCAACAACAGCTCCTGCAGATGCAGCAGCTGCAGCAGCAGCACCTGTTAAACCTCCAGCGACAAGGGTTGGTCAGTTTACAGCCAGGACAAGGCACCGTTCCTCTGCAGACCCTGCCACAAGGTAATGCACATAAGCCTCCTTGTTCTTTAATTGCTGTAGGGAGAACCCACCCAGCCATTGCGGCAATTATCTTTGCCAGTTGGTTTTCAGCTAATTTTAAAAGCTGCCTGTTGTCCATGTACTTGAGGCCTGATGCTTGCTACACTTTTACGTTTTGCTGTCAAACAGCCGTCGATAAAAGTATTATTAGATTGCAGTGCAGTGGGCATCTCTAATTCAGGAACAGTTCAAGGACTACCTGAAGATGTGCTGCTGATAGTAATGGGAGAGAACTGGGCCTAATGCACCTTTCATGAAAAACAGTCACTGGCAAGTAGTAGCAGCTCCTCCTGGGTGCTGCTGCTGCTACTTTTTCTATAGAAAAAGAGAATGTGTATGTAATAATATTGCTTTATTCCATAGACCAGGGGTGGGTTCCAACTTACCTCGCTGCCGGTTCGCTCCCTCCCGCGCTGCGTGGGAGTGCCTCGTGGGCACGCACGTGCTTCACGTGTGCGCGCATGCGCAGTAACAACAACAACAAAAAAAAGCCAAAAAAAGATGGCGACTGCATGCACAGTGCCGGAAGTTGGCTTCTGCGCATGCTCAGAAGGAAAAAAAATCAAATTTTTTTAAAAAATTTTTTTAATTTTTTTTAAAAAAAAAGATGGCTGCCCCCATGGACCAGCATCAACCGATCCAGTTCGGTGATGTCATCACCAGCAGGCCGCTACCGGTTCGGGAGAACCGGTCCGAACCGGGAGGAACCCACCCCTGCCATAGACCTTATGTCTTCTCTATCAGAAACACTGTTTTTAAGGGAAGCAGCAGATTCTGGGCTGAAATCATGCTAAATATCAGAGTTCCAAGGATAATAATATGTAATGGGGAGGGATGGACAAGATGGGAGTGAACGCACTGTTTGGGTTTTCTGATAAACGGTTATTGTTAGCAGCATGTACCTGAAAGCTATTTTCTTACGCCTTTCTCCAACCCACTACATGCACCACCTATCAACTTCTGTCAAATTCATGATTAAGGAAATTTGAGATGGAAAGTCAGTAAAGTCCATGTAAACCATTGAAATTACAATCTGACATTCTGGAGCCATCCTAGTTACAGAAAGGAAAGAAGTAGCAACAGCATGTCAATATGGAATGAACAATTAATTCTTAATTTATCCCCTGAAAGTTAATATATCTACTAAGGACACACATTTCATCTATCAACCTAAAAGGCATTTAGATACCGCTGGACAAGAGATAACTAATGTTCAGTTGCCATGTTTCTTCTATTAAAGCTCCAAGGCTAGCTATCAATAAATTTCATAAATAGATTGACTCAATTTGGACATCAACCTCTATAATCCAAAACCACCCAAATGAACTGCAACAAGTCTTAAGCTGTTTAACAATCCCCATCCATTCTCCTTCTGTGGCATGTTCATGTGGAGTTTGTAATCAGCTTTCTCTTATGATTTCATTTAATGCAGTTTAGGCATTTCTCTGAATTCTAAATTGTTGGATAAATTGATGCAACAAGATAAATAACAGTTTGTGGGTTTGATGAAATGACAAAAAAAGGAGTCAATTTAACTTGAAAAAAATGTTTCTGAATACTTCTTTTCATCCATATGAATAGATCAGAGAAGGAAGCATGCAACCTCCCCATGCAACCTGCACTATCTCCTTTTCATCACTTAAAACTATGCTTCATTGTGACCTAGGACTTACTTATTCTATCAAGGTATAACCTTATAGCATAAAGAGGTTTTCTCAGATATCTATAAAGCTAGCATCCCTGTAAATATTCCCAATTTATCCTAGTAGACAAGAAACAAAATGCCTTTAATTAGGTATATCAAGTATACCTGTATATATGGGTTTTGAAGTTAGTAAAAAAACCTTCAGATTAAAAATCGGAAAATCAATTTTAATATACAAGCTTGGTCCTAATTAGAAGTAAGAAAATCATAAATATAATCCAATATAATTGATGGTGTAGAATAAGTGTTAAACTTTTGGAAATTATCTCTCCAAAAGTGGGAGAAGTTGCATGTCAAAGATATTGAAGTGTGACATACTATACTAACTTTGAATCAGTTTGATAAATAGCATGAACATCTATGATTACTTCTCCCTCAGCTAATTTAGAGTAAAAAAAACAGGCTTGTCAATTAAACTAACAGAGGAAATGTTTAATCCTGTGGAATTTTCCCCGATTTAAAATTTTCCTAAAACTTTGCTTTGTTTTACAAAAAAAAAAAAATCATAGAGCTACTTGTGTATTTTCTTCCATAAGGGCAAATGCAAAGTAAATGATGGTGGATCAGAGGAATGGTTTCCCTCAAATCCCTCAGTAGAAAACAGCTATTTTTAGTTTTATCATAATTCTTCTATGGTCTTGTCATGTCAGAAAATGAGTTTTCTACCTCAAGGATCCTAAAATTTTAATACATGTTATGCTTGGTATTTTATTTTATGCAAGGCCTTAGGCATGATCCTAAGCGCAATACAAGTGCACAAGTACACTTATGTCCCTAGATGATAGTTATTTAAAAAATAAAGATGGCCATAAACAGACAAGAAAGCCTAACTTTATAAGATCTGTATTATCACATATGATTCCATGAGAGTTCCACGTTTTTAATTTTTTCCCCTTTCTTTTTTGTTATTCTTGGCACCTGTGAATCATGTGAAATCCCCATACTTGATCTTCGCCAAAAGGCTGAGAAGCAATCAATCACATAAAATCTCATGATTGTGTTCTGTACCTAAAAATCTACTAACCTCTGATGGAGCAGAAAACCAAAGATTCTAGTTCAGCCCAGATACCATCACTAGGCAAATTAAAATAACAATTTTACAAAACAAATTAATAAATAAATAGATTCAGAAATGTAAAGTTTATTCTGAATATTAAACTTGTATTTTCCTCTGGCATAATTTACATAAAAGTAGTAGGTTAGATGGAATTCATATTTCTTGATTTTACTCAGCATTGCTTAAAATCAAGAAATATGAATTCCATCTAATCTACCACTTTTACGTAAATTACTTAGCACTGATTATCTCTTAATATTTAAGTGATTTATAGTTTGGATTTGTTTTTTCATGATGATTTGTCTTAAGTGTTGAGATTCTTGTGGTACTTTCTTAAAGCAAATGACAGAGGATTGAAATATCTGCAGTATTGCTCTGAAATATGTTTAAGTATTTAAAAGGCTCAGATGCTGCAATTTAATAATAGTGTGGAGAGTTTATATGTAAGGAATCCTTGGTGCTCTCTGGGCTTGGTTGTTTTCTTGCAAATGTTTCATTACCCAAACTAGGTAACATCATCAGTGCTAGAGCACCAAGGACCCTTCATGTCAACTCTGAGCTACAAATATTCTCCTTTATTAAGAGAATAATATCTATGTATTAGGCTGATATAAATTAATTCCTTTTTTGTCACTTAATTAAATTGGGGAGACCTTCACAGTTGTAGAGTTGTTCTTATAAATAAATCTCTCTCTGTGTCCTCTCTCCCTCTCTTACCCCTACAACACTTATGAAGCTGTATGTCCCTCAGACCTTCAGCAGCTGTGGAAAGAGGTTACTGCTACTCAACCTGTAGAAGAAAGCATCAAGCAAGAGGGACTTGACCTCAGCACCAACACCTCGAATTCTACCTCGTTTTCGGCTGCCAAGGTCTCTCCTCCAATTTCCCATCACCCTCTCCCCAATGGACAGAACGCCATGCTCGCACAAAGGAGGGACAGGTGAAGCTAATGGACCTTTATGTGAAAAGAATATAGATTTTATAAAAAGCAGATTTAATCTCACTATAAAACTTCTATATGTTAAAGTCTGCATGTATAATAGGACAAACCCTAAAATCTATTTTTGTCTCCTGCATTCAAATCTAAGGCACTAATATTATTTGACAGGGTTCCAAGTAATAGCCCCATAGAAAGCAGAACTCTGAGGAGGTAGATTCCTCAAAGAACAGTTTTATTGGAGATATCATATTGCACAAACTGATGAAAACAGACTCTGAAAGTTCCCGCGGTTTTCACCTGATTAAAAAGTGAAAGTTCCCCCTTTCCCCAAACAGTCACGTTGTCCAATCAAGGTGCTGGCCAGTTGCCTGGTTACTTCACCCCTCCTCCTCCAGCCACCTGTTGAAATGTCCTTGGTTCCCACAGGAAACTATTTTGTTTTGGCTACAAAACTCTCATCTAACTATGTCCCCCCTCCCTATCCCTTCTTTGTATTGTGGCAACCCTGAAGCCTTTAAAATGGCCCCAGCCAGGTTCGCTTCAGAGTTGACATTATTTGCATTTCAATTTGGTATAGTATCAGCAAATGGGTTTGGAATCAAATTCTGATTTTAATGGTTTAGGGTAGTAATCTATGGCTAAAGAGTAGGGCCTCCTGAAGTCAGCTTTGGGATACTGATTCTATCCCATCAGTTGCCCTATAGCAGTGTCTAGAAAGTATTAATTTTAATTTTTTTAAAAAAAAAAATCTGAAGGTGGCTGGCTATATATATACATACATACATACACATACATACATACATACACATACATACATACATACATACATACATACATACATACATACATATATGTTTTTTTCTCTGTTAAATCACCTGGTATACCCAAATATGGGAGAAAGCATACTGCTTCCTTTTTGCCTTTCAGCCCCTCCAGGGGCCATCCAGACAGTTAATTACAAACGACAGTCCGTTTCTATATGTTATATTTTTTTACATAAGTCTCCCTTTATTTATGTAAAAAAATATAACATACATACATACATACATATATATATACACATACATACACACACACACACACATACATACACCGTATTTTTCAGAGTATAAGATGCACTCCCCCCCCCTAAAAGTGGGTGAAAATTTAGGTGCGTCTTATAGACCGAATACTGGCGGTTTTGGCCTCCCAAACCTTCCGCGCGTCGTGTTTTCGCTCTCCCCAGACCCCAGAAGCACTCTGCAGTGCTCCGCACGGCCCATTTTTGCCAAAAACAGGCCGGTTTTGGGCTCCCAAGCCCTCCGCGCATCACGTTTTCACCCTCCCAGGCCCCCAGAAGCACTCTGCAGTGCTCCGCAAGTCCCGTTTTTGCTAAAAATGCACCCGGTTTTGGCCTGCAGAGTGCTTCTGGGGGCCGGGGAGGGCGAAAATGTGACGCGCGGAGGGCTTGGGAGGCCAAAAACGAGCCCGTTTTTTGAGAAAACAGGGCCGTTTTTGGCAAAAATGGGCCATGCGGAGCACTGCAGAGTGCTTCTGGGGGCCGGGGAGGGCGAAAACGTGACGCGCAGAGGCCAAAAAACTATTTTTTTCTTGTTTTCCTCCTGTAAATTTAGGTGCGTCTTATAGTCCGAAAAATACAGTAGTTACAGAGACTCATTTTATTATTATTTTTTCTTTTGAATTATATTTGTTTATTCAATAAAAATGGTATAGGTTCCTAAATAAACATGTGCAGCATCAGAACAGCAGAGGAGAAGTCAAACTAAGTCATGATAGTGCTATGATTTGAATTTTCTGTACAAAATGGTATATAATCAGAAGCCTTTTTTTTCTTTTGTAGAATAAATATAATGCATAGAATGATAGTAGATGGGACAAAAGAAACAAGCTGTCAAGATACAAAGCAAAAACAGTCCAAAAGGAAACAAAAGAAGCTAAAAACTGACAAAACAAGTCGTGATTATTTTGCTTATCTGCAAAGCTTATTCTGTCTTGTTCAGCAAACCATGGTATAAAAAGTTGTTACTGTGCAATGTATGAACCTAGTCATGGTCAAATAAGGAAAGTTCCCCTTAAGGTCACTGAATGCGAAATGTAAAATTAATTAGCTACAGCGCTGTGGAGATAATTCTTTCCTTGCTAGCTCAAATGCTCTTTTGATTCATTAGTACAAATATGGGCTGAATGTTTCAGTTTACAAGTAATCCTCATTCAGTGACCACAATTGAGTCTGACAGCTCTGTCATTAAGTAAAGTGGTTGCTACATGGACAGTTAAATCACTGTGACTGTTTCCCTACCCTTTGGAAGGTTTACCCTTGAGCTGGGATAATTAGTAAAAAGGGAATTAATACTTGTATTTGCATTCATTGGAGAGGAAGGGATTACAAGAGAGTAAGCAGGCACACAATGGGGAATATACCAGCTGGGGCTGGGTGCTGCAAGAATGCTCAGAGCTGCTTGTGCCACTGCATTTCTGTTGATGTGTATTCCCCATTGCTTACTCTCTTATAATCCCTTCCTGTCCAATCTCTCCACTCTGCAAAGGGAGAACAAAAACACATCAGGACAGGGCAGGCATAGGACAATGCATACTGATTGTAATGGCAATCATGTGACTGAGGAACATTGTGAAGGTCATAAATGTGGGCATTGATCATAAAGTTATTTTTTCAATGCCATTGTAACTTTGAATGGTTACTAAATGAGGCAGTTAAGTGAGGTCTCCTCCCTACTAATCATCTTGTTTGCTAATGTCAGGGAAATGGTCAGAAGTGAAACTGTTACGGGTCTAGAATTTCCTACACTCCTAGATTTTGTGCACTCTAGCAGACAGCTAGGAATGTAATGGTTTGAAATTATTTTTTGGGGATTAGACTGATGGCAATGAGAGGAAGGCTGGTAATCAGTAAATTATCAACATCACATAGATTCAAAGTACATTGTGATGATGTTTTATATCAGTGACTCCAGTCTAAGATGCTAGAGCCATCTGGTAGTCCATTTAAGGTGAATGCGCAGAAGAATGACTATTTCTGACTTTGGCGTCTTGGTGTGTGCACATATGGATGTGCCAAACAGATTCCCGTTTTTTGTTTTTGTTTTGCTGGAAAAAAATGGAATTCTATTGCACTGAACTCTGCACCATGGTTATATTCCATATCAGGATACATAATTGCAACTTTAGTGTTAAAACCGTTGCTTTAAAATATTTGGGATAATTTGTACGGCCATGATAGTTTCTGAATGTATATAACCCGCATGCAGTAAAATATGAGCTGGATCACATTTCCTCCAGAAGACTCACATTTGCCATCCCATCTATAGGATAAATCTAAGATGAACCAAGATGAGCAAATTCATTCTGCTAGCATATGTCTGCAGATTATGTCTGAGCTACCTAAAAAATAACTTGTCTTCACTCCTGTTTTGATCATGCAGATGAATGACTGCAGATCACAACTGCTCAACATAGGGAATGCACCTTCTGCCAATTTGGAGAGCATATCGAATTCCTCTAAAATTCCCATGTAGATGTTTCTTTTGTTGACCGGTACAGATGCATTATATAATATATGCTTAGTCCAAAACTTAGAGATATGAAAGGCTGGGGAAAATATCCCCTTTCCAATTTTATAGTTCCTAGTAGACAGAACAGAGAAGCCTTTAATGCTCAGCAGTAATGTTTATTTTCTTTTTCTTTGTCCCCATTTGCAGCTCTTCTCATGAGGAGACTCCTGGCTCACATCCCCTGTATGGACATGGGGAGTGCAAATGGCCTGGATGTGAAACCCTCTGCGAGGACTTGGGACAGTTTATCAAGTAAGTGACCCGCTTCAGCTGCTATGCTCATTAGCTAAACTTACATTTTGTTTTCATTCATCTGTATCCCAGTATAGAGCTAAATGTATAAACAAGAAACACCAGTAATTATTGTTCTTGGATCATGAGGATGGTTTCCAGTGGTGGGTTCCTACCGGTTTGGCCCGGTTCGGGCGAACTGGCATGCATGTGCAGAAACGTCGTGCATGTGCAAAGCGCGCTCCCGTTCCCGAACCGGTAGCAAAGGTAAGTGAAACCCACCAATGATGGTTTCCTCTGTGCTGGACTTAGTTTACTTTGGCATGTCAGAAGATAAAGGGTCCTTGGTGCTCTCTGAGCTTGCTTGTTTTCTTGCAGACGTTTCATTACCCAAACTAGGTAACATTATCAGTGCTAGTAAGGAATGCTGTTTGCTGTCAGTTTATATTCTATAATATAATAGAATATTCTATATATTCTTATATTCTATTCTAGAATATAAACTGACAGCAAACTGCACTCCATACTAGCACTGATGATGTTACCTAGTTTGGGTAATGAAACGTCTGCAAGAAAACAAGCAAGCTCAGAGATTATTACCAAGGACCCCTCATTTCAACTCTGAGCTATAAATATTCTCCTTTATTGATATTAGAAGATAGTTTTGCTATCTTTAAAGAAGTAGTTGCCTAGCAAGTTTTGACAATTAACCCCTCTTTGGAACTTGAAGCAGATCTATCTGCCACGGTTATATGTAGAAAGATTGATCACAGTATATGTTCTCAAAATTCCCTGAAATGGAGGTAAGTCACTCTGCTCCTCACTTGTGAAATATAGTTAGGTTCCCATTATATACTTAATAGGGAGAATGTTGAAAGCTATGAGGCACCATGGCTGCGCTCTAAGAAGTACAAAAGGGGTGTAGACAGGAGGAAAATAAGCTGAGGGGATCTACAGAAATGAGACCAGCAAAGTTTATAACTTGTCCATGTTAGGCAAAGGAAGGCAGGAAGGTGGGGGTGGAGGAGAGAACTAGAGAGAAACAGATGGCAGCACGGCAGCCTGCTGACACCGCTTGTGGGCTCTGTCACTGACTGATTAACTCTGCTGTCTAAGAGCCCTCTGCTAGCGTCAGGGTCAAACAAATTGTTTTCACGCTTCGTCAGAGGTTTACTTAATTAGTTCATTTGCAATTAGATCTCTTTGTAGCCAAGATTTTTAGCAAAGACATCAGATGAAACTGACGGGTTTTCTTTTCCTTGCCTCTTTGGGATTTTCCCCTCCCCTTCTTTGCTTTGTGACTACACATGCTCCCCCTCCCACATGCACAATATACCTCTGCTTGTTTTCACCCCCACCCCCACCCCCGCTTCCCACTCTACTGGCTTTTGAACAGAATGTTGGGGAGGGGGGTGGAAATTATGTTAAGAAGGCGGGAGATATTGGGAAGCACAGCCTGTGTGCCTAATCAGACAGTGTGTAATGTTATTCTGCAAACTGAGCATTTCAACAAATCTTCCTTTTACTAGTGGAAGATCACTACAATAGTCAACAAGTGTCAACTGTAACAGACTTGGGTACTCCTTCCAAACTCCTCCCAGCATTTTGCATTTCAAAATGCGAAGGGCAAATGGAGAATTGTTTTCATATATATGTATATTTTTACTCTGCCCCTCCAAAGTCTTCCCAAGATTAGGGAATGCTTCCCTTCATCTCAATCCTCACAAAAAGGTTGTTTTGACATTGCTGTGATTTTCTAATACTGCACAGAATGTTGTTTAGTAACTAAACCAAAAATCTTGGAATGAGATATAGTGTATTTCATTGGCTGACATTAGGACAACTTTCACTTAGAGCTTAATTTCCATTTCAAACCTTGCATCTTTAAGTTCAGGTTTGTTCTAGCTTTATTAATTTAGTATAGCAATAGACTATGATGCTTCAATCATTGACTGAACTTCACAGCAGTTTTCTTCAGCCAGAGAAGTTTGTTTAGGAGTCTACAGCAGAGGGATTGCTGCTAAGAAATAGAAGAAAAGTGCCTCTTTTTTAATCCATCTCACCAAGATGAAGAAATAAAAAAAATAGAGAATGACAAATTGTTATTCTGTTTAATGGATTTGTAAACATGACATTGTGATTCTGTGATTCAGGATCTCCACCTATTCCTTTGATTGTCTTATCCCTTCAAACTATAAAAATCTGGGCTTGAATGTGTTGTGTATATATAATGCCATTAGAGAATTAGCTTTGAAAGAGGAAGTTCTGGAGACAAATCTTTGCTCAGTTTACTGGGCTACTGAATCAAAGTTACTAATAGACTAGTAAGAGTTATTTCCCCGTAGGACATCTTTCACAGTTATCATCATGATAAAATAGAAAAACCTAATGTTATCAGCAATTCAGAAGAAAAACAGAATGAAAATCTGATTAATAGGAAAATGTATAACATAGGCTGGATTGCAACTCTTAAACATAAAACATTAAAAGAAAAATGCACAAATGAGTTCTGTTAATTAAGCACTGCATATTTCAAATCCTTGGAGAAAAATGGGTATTTTCTATTTTTAGACACCTCAACACAGAACATGCACTTGATGACCGGAGTACGGCTCAGTGTCGAGTTCAAATGCAAGTGGTACAGCAGCTGGAAATACAGGTCAGTATAAATGTATGCAATAAGATATATTTAATTCTATAAAACTTCCTTGAAGCTGTAGCCTTGAGATCCTGATTTAAAGTTTACTTAAAAAACCCAGATGGTTTTTACTCCTTTATTTGACCACTGTAATTTTTGAATTGCATTCTGCCATCTTGAACATGGAAGGTACAAATTTGTACATGGAAGGTATAAATTGGATTCAGTCGGCACAGTTGCCACAGTCAACATAGAACATGTCTCATTGTTACAAGAATGGCAGTTGCTATACCTTTTTTGAATACCACTTGCTTTACACCTCATTTTTCCACTCCACAATGCATATACCTCATGATGTGTTAGAGAACTGCTCACGTGGAGAGAAAAAGTCCCTTAGTGAAAAGCAGCTTGAAGTTTCATGATTTGCTCTGCTGTAGCATTTTTGAAATGTTTGTCAAATCAAGGTAGGCTACTGTGGCTTTCAGAAGTTAATATAAAAGGAAGCAAAAACATAGTGAACTATTTGCTTGATATGTTGTATTTCTAACATAGAAAAATTGCAATTTACAGAGCAGAGGAAACTGATTTAATAGCCTGATTATTTGCACACCTCACATGTAGAAAGACTCTGAGATGTGTGAACCAACCACAAATAAAATCCAACAGTGCTAGCTGAAATATGCTTCTATGGCACTGAACTGATTTTCCACAATGTTCTCTCACCTGAGTTTTATTTTATGGTTCCAGAACTGAACATATTTTATGATATGTCATATGAGTTTATAGATTCTTAATATGGATAATGGATTTATCAAAACTAGGTAGCTATGTTCAGAAAGCAGCAGCAGCAAAATTTTCTTTCTTTTTGACTTGGGAATATCTAGGTAAAGGTAAAGGTTCCCCCGCACATGCATGCTAATCGTTTCTGGCTCTAGGGGTGGTGCTCATCTCCATTTCTAAGCCGAAGAGCCAGCGCTGTCCGAAGACGTCTCCGTGGTCATGTGGCCGGCATGACTCAACGCTGAAGGCGCACAGAGCACTGTTACCTTCCCACCAAAGTGGTCCCTATTTTTCTACTTGCATTTTTTTAAGTGCTTTCAAACTGCTAGGTTGGCAGAAACTGGGACAAGTAACGGGAGCTCACTCCGTTACGCGGCGCTAGGGATTCGAACCGCTGAACTGCCGACCTTCTGATTGACAAGCTCAGCGTCTTAGTCACTGAGCCACCACGTCCCTTGGGAATATCTAGTAATGTAAAATTATGCTGATTTCCACATTCTCCCAAAAGTAATTGCCAATGAAGGGGAAAGAATTTAAAAAACAAAAACAGGCAACACAATATCTTTATGTCACACATTTCATCTTTTGAATGTTGCCACTGCACTAGTAAGGACAAGTGGTACCCTGCTACTGATCTGTATGGCAGTCATGTAACAACTATAACATTTATTTGAGGGCCATAAATTGTAAACAGTGACAGAAGGCTGTAACATTAACAGATTGAAAGTTAGCATCTCAAAGGATGATGAGAGAAAGTGTCCATGTGGAGGTAACTATAAATGATTGTTAAATGTATGGGATGTGGTGAAACAGCATGTAATCTATGATATGTAACAGGGAATGCCCTTTGTTTTTAAACTTCTTTGCAGGCTCTGCCAGCACTGATACTTGCTTGATGAACTCCAGAGAGATGGAGCAGGAGTTTCTTTTTATCCATGTTGTTGCATGAATTATATATGAGCGAAATGGGGATGGGGAATTAAAGCAGAAGCATTTCATGGGACATGACTCTGCAGCAACAGGATTAGTGACAGAGGAAAGAGACTGCCAGGGAGATAGCCAGTTATAACATAGTGGAGGCAGTCTCTGTTGAAAGTTAAATTAAATCAATGGGTGCAAATGGGGTTGACTACAAGAATGCATCATTTACGCCAAGTAAAACAGACGAAGAGCATTTAAAGAGCAGAGTTACATTTTTTATAGCCTTCAGTCAACTATGCAAATTTGTCCTATTCTCAAACAGACTTTCAAACAATTACTGATCTTTATGTGGGAGACAATCCTTTTAAGAGAGCAGAAAGTTGTGTGTGTGAAAACAAGAGCCTGCCATTGCTCCCTATTATAAAGTTTTCACTGCAGAGATCCTACAGTGCATCACAGGAATGGATCTGTCAGCTGTAATGAAAGCCACAATACTGTCAGGTCATCCTTATATCAGAACCTCTCAAGCCTTCAGCAAACTCAACACTGCATTTAATTCATGCCTTTTTAGCCCTCATCTTTTCTTCTGGGAAGGGATTCTGGACCTCATAAGGAGAAAAATGTCCCATTCTGCATAAACCCTGCAGTCTGCCTCAGGACCCATCAGGTCTGGGTGGAACCAAAGAAAAGTTTTAACATTTAGAAAATGAAGATGACAGTAAGATCCTACAGGTTCCACTATTTTTACAGCATTCAGTCTCTCCAGTGCCATAGCACATATTTCACCCTTCCCCACACCCTGAGAAATAAAGTCTCTCACACAACATAAAGCATGCTGCTTAAATAATATTGCACAACTGGAGAGGTAGATAGACAGGTGAGTGGATAAGCTGAGAAAAACAAAAGCAAAGAACAGAAACAAGATAATAGAAACATGAACAAATGACAAATTAAGAGAGACCAAGCAAAAGAAAACAAGAGCAGGTATCTGAGAGGAAAGGATATTAGAAAGATGGTTGATCTAATCTAGCGGCATTCCTTATGGGACAGGGTGCTAATACCAGACACACGTAGAGAAAATAACCCAAGTTCTGTTGGATGTGAAAAAGAAAAGCTGAGTGAAAAGTTATTTGTGGATGCTGAATTCTGTATATGGATATAGTTTTATTTGCTTGTAATAGCCTGTCTCTGTACAGCCAAAACTAATTTCCTTACAGTAAAAGCATCAGAGCTGAAAACTACACTTCCTGATCCTGACATCCATTTGTGAAAGACAGTAATTTAGTGGCCTGGAAATGTAATGCTCTTGCCAGAGTCATGATATTAAGGAATCAGAAAAGTTAGCAGTTTTTCCCTTTCAGGTATGTTGTAAAAGACAGCAAGACAAGAGTTATAGGAACAGCTTTGTAATGCCACATTACAGCACGCAAGAACAATTAGTCAAAATGAGAGGAAAGCATGCATACTCTGAAGCTGAACAGGGCAAGCTAAAGTAGCTGGTTTTGTCTCTTGCTGATGGAAAGGGAGCCATTCTAGGGAATGGTTATCAAATGAACTTTTATGTTGGCCCTTTTTCTAAATAAATGAATTGACCATTGTAAGGGATGTTTCCTCCAAACAAATAACTTCCTGTTTGGTTCTCTCCACAGCTAGCTAAAGAAAGTGAACGTCTCCAGGCAATGATGGCCCATCTGCATATGAGACCTTCAGAGCCAAAACCCTTCAGTCAGCCTGTAAGTCTGGTCATTTGTGACACATATGCCCCAACTTCTCTTTATAATAGGATTTATTCTAAAAGATGATGTCATCATCTTAGGGGACTGATTCAGGGCTGAAAGCCAGTGCTGACACTGACATTATTATTAAGCTCAAAGTGGAGGTACTGTTTCCAAGGAGCATGAAGATATTGTGGAAGACAAACGATTTTTGTTCCTGCTGAAGATGCTAAATAAGATGTTACTGTTTTCTCAAGCAACTTGTTTGAATGCTTGGAGATTACTCTCCTCAGATGAAATCATAGAGGTCAGATGAGATTATAATAACTGACAGACCAATTAGCAACAGTAGTCGTGTTTTATCATAGTGATGCTCTTGTTCTAATGGTTGCCTCCAAATCCTCTTAAGGATTCAGGCTTCATGGTTTCCTACAAGGTTGATCCAAAGGTTAGGTAAGCTCTTCCATGCAATAATTTGTCTCCATGTGACTCCATAAAGCATTGTAATGCTGCTGGCAGGCTGTATAAATAAAAATAATAGGTCCTTTGGTAGGTCTACTTTAAGAGTGTTAATCTGTTCTTTCTATATACAGACAGAGTGAAGTTGTTTTGATACAGCATAGCTTACAAGTTGTGCCTAGTTAGCCAAAATCACTGATATACGCCATTAATAGAAAAGAAAATGTCATTCTTGAACTTAGAAAACCAAACAATAGAAAGAGTGCGCCAGGGGTGGGTTCTGGATCCTTTTGCTGCCGGTTTGCTCAGGGTCGCGCTGTGCGTGTACGCACGCAGCAATCAAAAAATAGCTTCTGCGTATGTGCAGAAGCAAAAAATAGCTTCTGCGCAGAAGCAAAAATTAGCTTATGTGCAGAAGCAAAATCCAAGATTGCAGCGCCCACGGAGACTCCGACGGAACCGGCTCCGTGACGTCATCACCAAGTTACTAACGGTTCTAAAGAACTGGCTAGAACCAGTAGGAACCCACCTCTGGAGTGCATTGCTGCTTAAGTGAGGGACTACCAGCAAGAGCTGAAAAGCTCTGTTATCTGAAAATGTGGAGACAGTAGACACAATCCTGATGTCATGACTGATACTAACAAGACCTAGGAACTTACATGTAGGGTGTGTCACTGCTCCTTCCTGATCTGTTGCCCATTTAAATGTTTATCAGCCATTCCATATGGCTACTAAGGAAAAGCCAGCTTGTGACACTGATGCCCTAGACCACATCAGTCAGAAATCCTGCTAGAATAATTTGCATTGTTAACCCAAATATTTAATATTTTCCTTTTGCCATCTGCATTTTGCACATATGGCATTTGGACCTTGTTACCACAGTCCATGAGAAGGAAAGCAACTGTAATCATAACTTGAGGAAGGAGTAAAGAAATATATTGCTACCGCTGCCTCAGAATAATTTATTGGAAGATGTTTGTGTCCTAACTCTTTTGCCAAAAGCATCAAACAATATGGTTTATATCATGTAAAAATTGCAAAAAAAATTGTAAAAAATAGTATAAATCAATCAGTCAAGGAGCTGGATCAAAATGTAACAATATCTGCCATACAGAAAGAAAACTTTGTATAATTGTCTTTAGCATATAGCGAAGACCAACAAAGAAACATGCAGCTGCCCAGGGCAAAACACTTTTTAGTCTGGGTGCAGCCATTGCGAAGACTTGTTTTTCCCTTTCAGACATGTTTTTATGATAAACAGGAAGTAGAACCCCCTCCCCCTTCTGTTTTTAGCAAGCAAAATGCAGGAAGGAGAAACATGCTAAGTTATTCTGTATCTCAAACACCAGCATTTTGAATTAGAAGCTGGAAGCTGTTTGATAACCAGTGCAGCTCTTGCAGGATCGGTATAATGTGATTATTTATTTATTTATTTATTTATTGGTTTTAGGAAATTATCTACTGTTTTTGATTTCAAAAGCACCTGAGTGATTCATGTTAAAAACTATGTACAGAAACTGCATAACAATCAAAATCATAAAATCACTTTGTTATTAGTGTAAAGAAAAGTTTTGCAATCCTATTGGTAGCTGTTATATGCTGCAAAGGCCATCTGGACCAGGGTGAGCTTCTGTAGCCTTTTCAGAGATACTCCATATAAATTGCATTCTACGTGTCCAGTATGAATATGACTGAAGCATGTGTAACTATATCAAAGCCTGATCTCCAGAAAAATGATCAGACTAGTTTCAAGTGGCCGAGGCCCTTCACACTATATCTGCTCATGATCATTCATGTGTAGCCATACCGTGTTTCCCCGAAAATAAGACCCTGTCTTATATTTTTTGAACCCTGAAATAAGCGCTTGGCCTTATTGCCATGCACTCAAAAGCCTGATTGGGCTTATTATCAGGGGATGTCTTATTTTGCGGGAAACAGGGTAGCTACACATGAATGTCACAGATTTGTCTGTAGGATGCAGGCAGTCTATAGAGGTGGGTAGCATAAATCTTCCTTCAAGATTGTTAGCACAAAAGCCTCTCTTTCAAAAAAGCATTATTATCTTTCAAATTCAGTTCCTATTCCCACCTTGTTTGCTCATATAACATAGAAGGCCAGTGATCCAACCTACAGCGGCTGATATCATGCTCGAAAGATCCCAATCCACATCCTTAAGATTCAGTTCTGTATCACCCACTAATGTGTCCTCCAGCCATTTCTCCTGAGCTGAGTCATGTTAATATTCCCACCTATAAGAAACAAGTTGTGTCTGCCTTTTCTGTTCTCTTTAAAAAAAAACTTTTCTAAGTTGCGACGTTTCTAATATTAAAATAAGATTCAGATCTCTATTCAGTTGGTTGGTTGTTTGGTCCAGTACTGCAGTGTGTGATTCAGTGTTGATATGAAGCTATCAAATCAGGTTACAATATTAGGGAATTTGGGTATATTGTCCTCAATATACATCACACCATTTTTTTTCTCTGCAGAGTGGAATTTAAACTTTTGCAAGCTTGATTCTTTAACTTTAGCACCAGTTGTGATACAGATTTAATAATGCTGAACTTTGAGGTGATAGAGTTGGGTAATCATAACTGAAAATGATTCCTCTTAAAATCTGTCTATACAAAAAAAAAAAAAAACTAAGCATTTGTTTTTGTTTTAATTGGAAGTATATTTTTAGGTGGTAATTTTTTTTTCCTATACCAAACAACATGCTTTGTTATAACTAAAGTTGGTAAAGGGTTTCAAGAATCAACTTGTCATGACTTGGTCCAATATACTTTGAAATACAGTGGTTCTGATATCTTGAATCTGTCTCCACCAATTGTCAATGAATGAGGCCTCACTGAAATATATTTACTTTCACTGTTATAGTTATCTTTATTGATAAATAATGCTCACCACCTGCTTCATCTTAACAAATATTGTTTACTCACTCACTTCTGCACTAGTTCTAATCATGATCTTCTTTTAATCCTCCTTGAGCAGCTGAATCTGGTTTCCAGCGCTACAATGTCCAAAAGCACTTCTGATACCTTTCCTGATGGATTACCTCATCCCCCCACCTCTGCAACTGCACCCATTACTCCATTGCGACAGGGTCCTTCTGTTATCAGCTCCTCCACTTTACACAATGTAGGGCCTATTCGCAGGAGAAACTCAGAGAAGTTCTGCACACCAATTTCCTCAGGTGAGATAGTTGAGGAGAAGTTCCAGTTACATCAGATACTGTGCTGAAATTGATCATTTGGAATGTCTTTTGCTGTTCTTTATAACTTACTTTCTTCTGCCTAGAACTTGCACAGAATCATGAATTTTACAAAAATGCAGATGTCCGCCCTCCCTTCACATATGCCTCACTTATCAGACAGGTAAAAAAACCTCTTTATTTTGTAAGAATGCACATAAATACAATGATGTCTGGAAAAGGCAGCAATCCTTCTTACGAAGTGTTCACACTTATACTCAATTGTTAATTGTGGCAAGTGTTTCTAATGTGCCAGTAACGTACTCTAAGATTGTTGCCTTCTGTCCTAACTCTGGGGAATGCAGTTTGGTTAAGCTGCAAATTTAACTGCCGATTTACATCTTGAGAGCAAAATTATCTGTGGTCTTAAGCCTTTGTTTGTGCCTTTCGCTAAGCATTCTAGTACTGCTGGTAAATGAATCAGATACATATTCTTTTTTTCCTTTTGTCTATTTTGTTTGAAGAGAGACCTAGAGACAAAGACATAAGGGTTGTATTTCTAGTTTTTATTGCTCTTTAATTATTTATAATTATAGTTGTATCCTGCTCGAATCCGACAGCTCTTGGCAGTTCTGACCTTAGTGCTTAATGCACTGCTTTATATAGTCAGGTTAATGGCTCCCTGAATAAGGGTAGGGAAGGAACTTTTTTTAATAAAAAAAAAATGACAGTGATATGCTCAATTCTCATTAGTAAAAAATCTGCCCTTCAGTGTCTTCCAAAGTTTTCAGAAATACAGCAATGTAATGTTAAAGTTATTTCTTTCAGAGTTGCTAACCTTGTACTGAATAACAAAAGTCCCCCTTTAAAATAACTTTTATTGATTAATGCTGTTTTCTGATAAATTTTGTTGAAATATTTTTATTAATACTAATTAATAGGTTAATTTAACTAGTCATTACTCAAACATTTAATATTTGTATATAAGAGATCAGTGTTTACTGTAGATTCATTTGTACCAAATGTTTCTGATTTTTAGATGCAGTATAATCACATGCTTCATTTATGTAAGACTATAGAGTTCCTATATATTCATGTTAGTGGTTCGTAACTACTGATGTCTCCTTCCAGTCTTAATTTTCTGGCAGAGCAGATATAGTTTTCTTTGGGTCATAATGTCCTGTATGTATGTATAAGGGGCGTGCATAAGTGCACCAGCGTGCCTACCGTCCCTGTCCTAATGTTCCCTTTTATTTTTATTCATTTCATGTATTCAAATTATGTATATACTTATATGTATTATCTAATACGAGATTGACAAAAATAAATAAATTTTAAAAAAATGAACTGCAACCTTCTATAGCACATCCTCAAAAAAGTTCAATTCTCATTTCTTTTTCTATTCTGTCTTCTATTCTATTCCTTTACTTGACTATTCATTTTCTGTTAGTTTTTTTTTTTACTTTTACTTAAAAAAAACTTAATAAAGCTATATACAAAAAAAAGCTAAATTCCCTGAGAAAATGGCTACTATTGCTCCCTGATAATATTGAATTGGGCCAGCATCTCCATTTTGCAGTGAATAGAAACAAGCTGGGTAGCTTAAGAGTACAGGCTACAGTATTTTCCTGGGGCTCTGACCTTATAGCCCTATTTCCTTCTGGCTGAATAAATGCCTTTATAAACTCTTTATTTTGCATTTAAAATATGCTTAGAAGGACAAGCTAAGACCATTACTTCTATTATCTCCTCCTTAGAATTAGTCTTTTAAAGCCTATGCAAAAAGTCTGAATTAGATCGTTTCCTGGGAACTTATTCCTGTTATTTTCAGGTCTTTCAGATTAACCACTTTGGTATATCTATGATTTGATAAGCTTTTCCAAGAGATACTCTGAAAGTTTAAACAAATATTCTCACTCACCAGCTCCCCCAAATATTTTTGCCCTTGGTGCAGGTAGTGACATATGTAAAAATATTAGGTTAGATCAAATGACTCTTTCAAACATCCCAACCCTGCTGAGTTAACAGCTGATAGAAATTTACTGTCTCCATCATAATCCCAGTCCTGCAAATTTTGATTATGTTCCATTTTTAACTGCACCACCACTTAAAACTGATTGGGCCAAGTGCCCGAAGTATTGTCTGATCTGAGTTAGTAGACGTGAAAGCCAACCTGTTATCTTTTCTCTGTTGACTTTTCTAAATCCTGAGACGCATAATAAAAATGAAATGAAAAAAGAAGAAACCATTTTAGGATGCTCTTCCTTTGCTATATAATTAGAAGCAAGGGCATAAGAATCATGACCAGTTTTTGAAGAACGTTTGAGTACATATCGACAACCTGTCTTTGTCCGTATAGTACAATTCTCAGCTTGGAGACATGATTACAGTACCTGCCTTGATTAGTCTGCTCCATTTTTGTACTTTGGGACAGAGGTAGGTTCCTACCGGTTCGGACTGGTTCTATAGAACCGTTACTAACGTGGCGGCCAGGGGCCCTGGAACCGGCAGTGACCCAGGCCTGTCACGCCCCCGAGCCAGTTCTCTCGGCGGCACCATAGGCGGCGCCATCTTGTTTTGCTTCTGCGCATGCGCAGAAGCTTTTTTTAAGTACTGCGCATGCAGTAAACAAGGGGCAAAGTGGCTCTGAAAGAGAACGAAGTGGGCGTGGCGCAACCAGAGCTGCCGCTTCTTCACAACAGCCGAGGATGGAAGAGTTCGCTCAGGAGCGATGCCGGCGAGGAAGGCAGCCGGGTCGGAGGGAGGCGTAGCCCGAGCTCTCTGGGACGGGTAAACAAGTGTGGGGAGGCGAAGGAGAAGAAGAGGGAGCGCTGGGCAGGAGGAGGAGGGCGGCGGCTCTTCTTCGCCCCTGCCTGGAGAAGGATGCTCTCTAGGCAGCTCTCCACCCTAACCCAAAGGCGGCCGGGGGTTCCTCTCGCCCTCGGGTAACAGCTCCGCCTCCTCCCCTCCTCAAGCCCGGCAAGGAAGCCAGCTCCTCCCGCCAGATCCACCCAAGGAAGGGGAGAGGGAGAGAGCCCGGCGGCTCAGCCGAGCTGCCTCTCCCCGAGCTAGAAGCAGCAGCAAGCACCAGGCGCCACCTCTTCCTGGTTAGCCTTAAACTCCATCCCACACCGCCTGAGAAAAGGAGCTTTATTTTCTCGCTCGCGCCGGGGAGTGTAGTGGTCTCTGCCCTTAACTGCTTCTTCTGGCTCGGGGAGAGGCAGCTCGGCCGAGCCGGGCTCTCTCTCTCTCTCTCTCTCTCTCTCTCTCTCTCTCTCTTCAATTACAGAGGGAAGAAATGGGGAGGCTGCTGGGCGGCTGGCCAGGAAGGGTGCATCGGGTCCCGACTCCCATCCCGTCTCATCCCGTCCCCTCAGACCCTGCGGGCAGCCGCTTTGCCAAGCCGGCATGGGATCGCCCTGAGGAAAAATCCTGCCACCCTCTGCTATCGCAGCTCAGGGCAGCGGACTCAGCCCCCTGTTTGTTGCATCCCCCTCCCAGCCTTCGCCCGTGCCTCCGTGCTGTGGTGGGGATGGGCCAGGGCAGCCCAGCAAGCTGGGCACCCGAAAACAGTGCGGAGGCCGTACGGATGGCACACACATGCATACAAAACCCCCATAAAAACCCCTAGGCGTGCAAACCACAGTGAAAAAAAGATCAGCTTCAGGGTTGGGGACAGAGAGGTCTTCAGCTGATCCCCCCCTCCTCTCTGCACCCCTCCCCGGCCAGATCTGTTTCACCGTAGTTTGCACGTGGAGAGGTTTTCCGGCTGGGTCCCGCCTGCCCCTTTGACCTTCCTGCATGAACACTGCCCGAGAAAGCGGCTGCTTTTTATTTCTGCCGCTGCTTCTTGAGAAAAGCGCCGAAGCGAGTGCAGGAGGAGCAAAGAGAGCTGGCGGGCGATCCCCTTATTTCCTTTACAAAGACAGTATAAAAGGGGGGAACAGGGAGAGGAGGCGATGCTTTCCCCCTCCGAGCTCCAGTCCTTCGTCGAAGCTTTCTGAACTTGGGGTCTTCCGGCGGGGCAGGGAGGGTCCCCCTTGCTGGTTCTATCAAGAAGCGGCGGCAAAAATCAAAAGCAGCTGCTTTCTCGGGCAGGCGGGTCAAAGGGGCAGGCAGTACCCAGCCGGAAAACCTCTCTGCAAAACAGATCTGGCTGGGGAGGGGAGGGGTGCCTCCGTCCACCGGCTCAGGGCAGTGGGCTCAGCTGCAGCCCAGACGAGCCGAGGAACTGCGGGGAGCCTCCCATGTGTTGCACCCCCCTCCCAGCCTTCGCCCACGCCTCCGCGACTCCAGCATCTCCCGAAGCCGCTGCCGTTGGAGACGCGACAGGGACGGGGGCAGCCCGGTAAGCTGGACGCCTAAAAATGGCGCGGAGGCCGTTTGCGTGAGTGACGTCAAGTTGGCCACGCCCACTCAGTCACATGCCCCCCCATCTAGCCACACCAACAGAACCAGTAGTAAAAAAATTTAGAACCCACCCCTGCTTTGGGAATAATAATTAGCAGCAATTTTGTACTTACTATTTAGCAGATCTTGTTCTCAGCAGTTAAGCCTAAGGGAACCTTCTGCTAAATACAACTATCTAAAACCTGTATTCCCTGCTACTCCTGATCTACATAGATTAGATCTACTTCCTTATGTGAGATGACCTTATTAGACTTACTGGCTTATGTGAGAGGTAGCCATATAAATTGAAATTAAAATTTTAAAAAATTAAGAGTAATTTTTAATTTAACTAAAAATTAAATGAAAAAAAAATGAGAAATACTTATTTTTTTAAAAATAAAAAATATTTTAGAAATCATTAAGCCTACAAAATGGTGTTCTACATTCAGACAAAGAAAATAAGTGGTTAGGTGGATGGTCTGGTTACTTTTTTAAATAAAATATTAAAAGAACCAATTTCATTGTATTTGGGAATTTTGTATATCATTTCCTGGAATTAATAATAACCTAATATTAGCAAATATTGAATTTCTCTGAAGATATAAATACAACTTAATAAAAAGACTGTATGGTCTTTACATTTTCTTTTGCTACCCAGCTGCATGGTGACACATAGTTGTGTCCATAATACATACCTTTACTGGCTTCTACTGCTTTGTCTTGGAATAAGTAATGATAAGTAATGATGCTACAGTATGTCATTCCTAGATACTTCTACATTTTTGAATGTCAATTGATTGGTTCACAAATGTGTATGTTACTCTCAACGCTTTGTCATATAGCTTTTGTTGAGTCAATTCACTAAAAACCTGTGGTTTCTGGGTAACATCATTCCATGAGAAAACTCAATAATATAGGATCTATATGGCTACTTTGCTCACACTAATTCCCACTTCATTTTCTAATCATTAAGTGAAGAAAAATCAATATGTATTAACTTATCCTAGGTTCAGCATTTTTAACAAGTGGTTGAAAGTTTTGTAAACATACCGTCGTAACGTCAGTCCCTTTTGACATTTTTAATAGTAGTTCCCCCAGGAATGGCGATGAAGAATGCTGAGTCTTATATCTGAGAGTGACTTTTTCTCATGTCTAAATGTAGGCTATCCTTGAGACACCTGACAGGCAGCTAACATTGAATGAAATCTACAATTGGTTCACACGGATGTTTGCCTACTTCAGGAGAAATACAGCTACATGGAAGGTAAAATTTAACCTAGGATTTAAATATAGCCTTGGGATATATATAATATTCTTCACAACAATATCACTTTTTTAAAGAAATATGAAACTCTATTAAACAGAATGATTAATAAATATGGTGAAACGGATGGAGTCAGAAAAAAATTAAGAAATACTAATGGTATAAATGTAGTGGGTAGTGTGTAGTGTGTGATGAAAAATTATATTTATGGAAAGAAATGAAAACTGGCTATAGGTAAGTGTGTTTCTACCGACTTGTATTGATTGTATTTTATGGTATTAAGAACACAGTGAGAATAGATTTATTTAAGAAGTGTATGTGGTTAAAACCAGAAGAGATGGGAAGTAGGAATTAATAAGAAATGGATGAATAGAAGTACAAAACTAAATGACCAGTATGTAAAGGAGATGTTGAGGTGATTTGATCATATAGAACAAATGAATGAAAAGTACATTGCAATACAAATTTATGAAGGAAAAATTGCTGGATGATCAATTCCTCAACTTTAACTTGTAAACAGAGGTTGCAAGTTAAAAGAAGAAAAGGCAACACAGGTAGTCCTCGACTTACAACAGTTCATTTAGTGACCGAAGTTCCAACGGCACTGAAAAAAGGGACTTATAACCATTTTTCACACTTACGACCATTGCAACATCCCCATGTTTAGGTGATCAAAATTCAAACACTTGGTAACTGACTCATATTTGCAGTGTCCTGGGGTCACATGATCCCCCTTTTGCAACCTTCTGACCAAGCAAAGTCAATGGGGAGATCAGATTCACTTAACAACTGTGTTACTAACTTAGCAATTGCAGTGATTCACTTAAGAAGTGTGGCAAGAAAGGTTGTAAAGTGGGGCAAAACTCACTTAACAAATGTTCCACTTAGCAACAGAAATTTTGGGCTCAATTGTGGTTGTAAGTTGAGGACTATCTGTACATGAAGCACTATATGGCCATGGTGAAGATAAGGAAGGTTTGCAGAGAGAGTATGGAGAAGTATAGTGAACAATCCAGAGTCACTCTGGATAATGAGATCGGTGGCATATACATTTCATAAATAAATAGTGATGATATTAGTGTATATTAAATTTAACTGAATATTTTTGTTTTCCCACTTTAATTTCTTTGGCTTATATTTCTGACTCCTTTTCTGTGCTCTGTCTAATGTTAGTAACCACAAAATGGTTGTGTGTTGATTGTATGTGTGTGTCTGTGCTCGCCTGTGCATGTGTACATGTTCTAAATCGGGTGGGTTCTACTTACCTTCCCTACCGGTTCGCATCGTGATGGAAGTGTGCGTTTTGCGCGAGCAAAGCAAGCGCGCGCGCCTACGTCACAACGCGGAAATAACCCTCTGCGCATGCGCAGAGGGTTCTTTTCCAGCTGCGGTGACTGGAGAACTGGTTCGGGGGCGTGGACAGCCGGCCATCGCTGCCAGTTCGGTAAGCGGATGCAAATTTCCGCTACCGGTATGGGAGAACCGATCCGAACCGGCAGCAACCCACCACTGTTCTAAATGTAGAAGATATACAGGACTGAATTCGAAATTATCCTTAGAAAAACAATAATGTGTTTATGGCTGAACTGGGTTATATTTTATTTGTATTCTGAATGTGGGCATGATATTAAGAATTTTACAAAAGTTATATACAATTGCATGTCAATACATTCACTCTATGATTTAGTAGCAGCATGGTTGAGTTTCCTTATTTCATTCCATGTTCCACAAAATCTGCATTGAAGATCTTAATATGTGAAGGTAAAGAGAAAGATTGTAAAGAATATATTGTGCTATATAATGTACTTGGATATTTGAGGTGACTTGACATAATCCAGTGAAATAAGTAAAATGATATTTGAGTGACTTGTGAATCCTTTTCTTTTCTTTTCTTTTCTTTTCTTTTCTTTTTTTTTTTTGCTTCTACTATCATATGTGTGGAAGACAAAATTCTTATCTCTCCTTCAGTAAAATATATGGCGTATTCCCTATCTTCCACAAGTAAGGTGATCCGTTCTTTAGCCATTACCCAAAGTGGAGAAAATAGATATCTGAGTCATTTTGTATCCATTATTATGTTGCTTCCAGTTAGGATGAAGGGGCTGTGAGACTGTCGGGACTGATGAATTCCACCTTCTTGAGCACAAGATATTCCTCTGCCTCTATGGCTTTCTTTCTGAGCTGTGGGCTATAGTTTCTCTTGATGAGAATGTATAGTTCCTCAGCACAATAAACAGATAATTTAACATAAAATGTGTCAAAATGCATGGATGATTAAACAAGATTAGAGCATTAGGTTCCATCCCTCAGAACAATGTGTTTTAGCTTCTGAGGTGGGGATAACGATGTGTGGGTTGGTGACAACAGCATGTGATCAGTCTGTTCCATTATAAGCCTGCAGAAATAGGTCTGCAGCTGCATTGCATGTGGCTTCAGTACAAGAAAAGCAGAAGGGAAGTTCAAGATGCTGGAAATAGAAAATAGGGTTAATGATAACCTGGGGGGTTGGTATCTCACTGCATGTGGCAAATAGATGTTTCAGTCAACCTAGCTATCATTCAGGTTAATTTCCCAGATTACAAGGAGTACTTGCCATAATACAGATGGCGTCCTAATAGGATAGTCATGTGTGTATGTGTGGGTTCACAAGAGAGAAACATGCAATACTCAACTCAAACTTAGTTTTCAATCCTGGGAGAGAAGTTAAACTTTACAATGCAAGTTAGTCTTATAATAGTTTCCAGTATCCAGGCTTTTATCCTGAACACACTCTTGAGGTTCTAATTAAGATCTGATCACTTGATATAGCTAGTCCTCCAATTGTAAAATAAAAACGAGGAAGTTACTGTTACAGTACTTATATATTTATATCACCATAAATCTTTGATGACAGCAGAGGGTTTGAGTCTGGCTATAATCATGTTTATGCATGTCTCGATTTCACCTTTGTAGTACCTCTTGGGAATTAAAAAATTATCAGAACAAAGGCAGAATCTGCAGATTTTGTGTGGAGAGCAATGGAAGATTTCCATAGCTCAATCATAGAGAACAAGAATTCACAAAGAAGAGCTGTGGTCCATCATTGTAGATTATAGGGAATAGTACACTAAGTGGACCAAGTAGTGTGTGTATGTGTGTGTTCCCCCTAAATCAAGCCAATTGTATCTAGTGTCTAGAAAAGTAACAGTTTAAAAATATTAGGTACCAAGGCTTGTTTATATTATAAAATCCAAAGTGCCCTCTTTGCGGGTTTGTTTTTTCTGATTAATATTTTAGCAAAACCGTACTGTATATCCTTAAAATATGAAGTTTGTGTACGTGTCTGTGTGTGTGTGTGTGTGTATTTTTCTTCATGTGAAATAGTACTCAATTTCCATTTTTAATTTGTATTTTGACCTGTTAATAACCTCTGTCTCTGAATCTATTTGCCCTTCCTTGCTTCAGTGATATCTGGAAATAGAAGAGACTAGTTCTCCTTGGGATGCAAAAATGGGGGAGGGAGGGAGAAAAAAGAAAAGCAGAGGGTTGTCTCCAGAGCAGAGGAGGGGTGTCATGTTCCTGCAGCTGGGCATCTTTGCCTTTCAGACAAAGCCCCGATAAGATTCCATCCTCCAGACATGACATAATTCTGCCAGTGTCACACTCAGGCCCCGATACAATCACTCCCTTAGACGGGAAGCCAGAGTTATTGTGTAGCCGTCAGACTTTGATAACGGCCAAGCAGAACTTGCTGCTTGTTAAGCAAACACAAGTCTGAGAGCAGCAAATTACTCTGAGAATGAAAAGGAGGTCATGGCATTAGGCTCTTGTGGGAAGTGAGTTGATTTGGATCAATCCAAGAGGGACCATGGAAATCTGAACTTGCCAGTGAAGTTTGTTGGAGAAGGCAGCTGTCCTCTAGTCCAACTCATGCTTTGAGAGGATCCATGAAATAACCCGTTATGAGATTTCAGAGGGCAGGCAGAATATAACTTCTTCTTAAGATACTTCTTGTTTCCAGGGAAAAGCAATTTTGTTTGTACTAGTTAAAAATTACCCGTCAAACTTGCTGCTTGAAGCATTCTTTTTGTTTATGGTGTGGAATGTTTGTGAACAGTTTTTCTTTTCAGAAGATGAATTGTAAGGTTTCAGAAAAGAAAGGAAGAAGTCATTTCCTACCTTCTTTCCTTCTCATGAATGTATGTATGATTCTAAGATTTATGCATGATTATTTTTAAGATTAAATATGAAACTGCCAAATATAGGACTGCAACTAACACAAAATCTTTACATAAACTTCTAAACATAAACATAATAATATCAGCATTCCCATATTGTTGGTTTTTGTTTCTATCTTTGGTGTGCATTTTGAGTCATTTTATTCCAGGAGCACATATAACATTCAAATTGCTGATTACTCACTGTGTAGCAGAGGTGGGTTCCTCCCGGTTCGGACCGGTTCGCCTGAACTGGTAGCGACCCGCTGGTGACGTCACAGTGACGTCACGGATCCAGTTCGGTTGGTGCCAGTCCGTGGACACCACCATCTTTTTTTCTTTTTTTTTTTTGAAAAAAATTTTTTTGAAATTTTTTCCGGGTTTTTTTCTTCTGCGCATGTGCAGAAGCCGAGTTTCCGGCACTGTACATGCGTCGCCATCTTGTTTTTGGCTTTCCCCCCTATTTTTTGCTGGGTTTTGCTTCTGCGCAAGCTCGCCCTGCCTCGCCTTTGCCACGTGCATCCACAGAACTGCCCCTTCCTCCTTACACACAGGTAAGCATTCGCGCTAGCCTACCCCCCTCCCCGCCGGGCCAGCATCTCCCAAAGGCTGTGGGGATGGAGGGGAGAGGGCAACCTGGCAACCTTCGCACGGTGGTTAGAAGGCTCCCGCCCCCGGCCAGCGTCTCCCGAAGGCTGCAGGGTTGGGGGGGGGCAGAGGGCAGCCTGGCAACCTTTGCGTGGTGGTCAGAAGCCTCCTGGTCCCGGCCAGCATTTCCCAAAGGCTGCAGGGACGGGGGGGTGGGAGAGGGCATCCTGGCAACCTTCGCGCGGTGGATAGAAGGCTCCCGCCCCCGGCCAGTGTCTCCCGAAGGCTGCGGGGATGGGGGGGTGGGAGAGGGCAGCCTGGCAACCTTCGCGCGGTGGATAGAAGGCTCCCGCCCCTGGCCAGCATCTCCCGAAGGCTGCGGGGACGGGGGACAGAGGTCAGCCTGGCAACCTTCGCGCAGTGGTTAAAAGGCTCCCGCCCCCCGGCCAGCATCCCCCGAAGTGCCCTCCCCACTGCCACTGCCCTCTCCTACCACCGCCCTGTTCTTCCACCGCTGCCCTCTCCTGCGTTGCGGAGGGTCGGGCTTGGCGCAGCAGCCAGGCTGCGCGGATCCTTGCTGGGTTGGCCCAGCAGCAGCAGCATCGTCCACAGCCCCGAGGCCCTTCGCTCCGAGTCAGAGCGCACCGAGCCGTGCAGGGCAGGTAGCAAGCATGCTGCCCGGGAAGCGGAGAGACCTCCGGAAAAGCACATCCGTGCTCAGGCTTTGACTGTGATCCCTCAGCGCAGTTGGATTTGGAGCAGAGCGAGCAAGGGGCTGGGTCGGTCTCGCCCCTCTTTGGCGCATGCCTCTCCTTGCAATGGCACAGAGAGAGCTCCGGTTCCCTGGCCGCCGCTTCCTGCGCCCCGGCTGGCACTCACCGGTAATGCAGGGCCTTGCTGCCTGCCCTGCACGGCTCGGTGCGCTCTGACTCGGAGCGAAGGGCCGCGCAACCGGGCAGGTCGCATATCCATGCAGCTCAGCAAGGCGAGGGCTGAGTTGCACGCTTGGGGGGATGCCAAGAGTTGGATTAGGCTTCCCGGGAATCCAAGTCACCCATGAGGACTTGAAACTTGAGCAGGCGATCTCGCCGGCCAGACCAGCCGGCGAAGGAGGTGGGCAGCTGAAAATGGCATAGAGGTGCGGGCGAAGGCCGGGAGGGGGTGAGAGAGGGTGCAACACACGGGAGGCTCCCCGCAGCTCCTCAGCTCGTCTGGGCTGCAGCTGAATCCGCTGCCGTGAGCCGGCGGAGTAGCGCAGGGCGCAGCTGGGAGCGTGCTAACTTTGCCCTCCCCAAGTGCCGGACTCTGCTGTTGCCATCGCCCCTGGCCTGCCCGGCTCGCCCCCGGCTGGCTCCACGCTCATGCGGGCTAGCATGAGTGTGGCTCTCCAGGAGCTCGGCAACAGCAATGCTGAAAAGTTCTCCGGTCGGCCAGCCGGCGAGAAGACAGCTGCTTTGTGTTTTCCCTCCGTTGCCCTTCCCAGTTGAAAAGCCGTGGCCAGTGGGCCATGGAAACAGCATTATCCTCTTGACTGGGGGCCTTGGCACATCCTCAGTGAAGCCACCCCCGAGGTCCAGAGGGAAGCCTTTCTCCTGCCTGCTCATCTCATGGACGGGACCCAGCTGGCCTGGCTCAGCGCACCAGGAGCGGAGTGCTCCGGCTGCAACCGTGGGGAAGGCCCGTCAGAGGCGAGAAGGGGCGCTTTTTGGCCAGGAAGGGCAATGGAGGGAAAGCCGAGACGACCACCACCACCCCATGGCATCCCGACCTGGATATGGGGCCGGAGTGTCCAAAAAAAAAAAGTGTCAAAAAGTCCCAAATTTTTTTGCCACCGTTTCAGTGGGCATGGCTTGGTGGGGGGTCATGTGACTGAGTGTGCGTGAGTGACATCAAGTTGGCCATGCCCACTCAGTCACATGACCATCAAACCACACCCACAAATAAGCCACGCTCACAGAACCGGTAATAAAAAAATTTAGAACCCATCCCTGCTGTGTAGAACATGTTTTAGACAAGTTACATGATCACTATAATAGATTTTCTATATAGATAGTCTTCACAACCACAATTGAGCCCAAAATTTGTTGTTAATAGAGACTATTGTTAAGTGAGTTCTGCTCCAATTTATAACCTTTGTTGCCACAGTTGTTAAATGAATCAATGCAGTTGTTAAATTAGTAACAGAGTTGTTAAGTGAATCTGGCTTCCCTATTTACTTGCTTGTCAGAAAGTTGCAAAAGGTGATGTAGCACTCTGTAACCATCATAAATACATGCCAGATGACAAGCATCTGAATTTTGATCACATGACTGTGGGGATGCTGAAACAGTTGTGTGAAAAATAGCAAATCACTTCCATGCTGTGGCCAAAAAAACTGCACAGTTATATCCATGTAATCAAAGTCCATCTTGGCTTGAGAGTTTTAAAAACTTTATTAAACCTCATATGTCATTAGTATGTAAAGCTCAGCTTACCTCGTAGGCATATTAAAATTTCTGATACACATTTACATTTTAAAGCATGCCAAATTATTTGCTATATGCCATCTTAAGAATACAAAGCATATATTTTAAAAAGGTGTAGAAAAGCTGCAAATTTTCTGTCGGCAGAGGGTTGGGAAAATACTGCTGTCAATTCCCTTGTATGTTTCTGATTTGGGGTGGGGAAAAAATAAATGAATTTGTGGTATGTCAGAGAAAGGAGTTGCACTTACTGTTGCAATTGGCTGGCTGGCTTTAGTTTTTGCAGGCCTGTCCTAGTAGAAAGACTTCTGATTTAATTACACAGGGAGTTCAACTTCTCTGAAAGCCCTGGATGTTGCTAGTCATCTGCAGCTATACTTTCTCGTCCTTTTTCTTTATTTGAGAAAAGGAATCGTTCCTGTGGTTAATGTAAGCATTGTACAATATTGGGCTCATATAACAAATTGCTGAAAGCTCTAATATTGGGACTGACCACATCACGGAGCTTTACCCATAGATGGTGGCAGATGGTTAACCTATTCAAGTATAATATAGAGGCCTTAAAGAATTTTCATTTCTGCTTGTTCAAGAATTATATAATCTTGGTTGTTGGAGTCTAGAAAACAATTATTAGCTGACACCTAGTCAATTCACCTGCCAGAGGAAGAATTTTTCCTACTATGTAATTATTTACAATACAACAAATTTCAGCTGTAATAGCTTATGTTATGCTATAATCATGTTCTGAAAACACCAGATATGAAAGTGCTTCAGGGAATACAACCGCTGTGAAATTCACAAGCAGCATGTGATGTCTTTAGCAATATCAACTGTGTATAGCCTTGTGCTTTTATGTTATGCTTATAGTTTCTGTTAACAAGAATTAAGAGTATTCTTACTGGCATTCCTATATGCTATATAAGCAGATGCAACAATGTAGTCAGTCGTGGGTTCTAAAACCCGTTGCTATCAGTTTGCGCGCGCGACGCTCCTGCGCATGCGCAGAAGCGTTCCAGATGGGTGGGCGGAGCCTCCCGCCGCTACCGGTTCACAGAACCGGGCCGAACCGGGAGCAACCCACCGCTGAATGTAGTATGATTTCTGATGTTATTGCCATTTATTTTTTATGCTATATGTAAGTATGATATTAAAACAAATTTAAAATCCATTTTGTAGAATGAAATAATTTCAAATTATTGTAGGAATGAAAGAACAATTGTTGTTCCAAGTGATGTTGATTTAAAAATGGGAACTTAAGCCTCTGTTTCACATACATGCAATATTATTTAATAACTGTATGGGAAATATTATTTACTACGATATACCTACAGTTCATCTGAATTTCAAACTAGCTTTTGAGGTCCCAAAGGTGCTTTTCCATAGACATTTAGCTTTTGAGGTGAATCAGCCCAAGTTAAAAAGCCAGAAGTAAGCAAGCTGCCCTATTGTGGGAGTTCTTCTCTTTTATACAGATCCGCAAGATGTCTTGTGCAATATATCCTCCTTCACGAATGAATTGCATGAAAAAGATTCTACTTGATCACTTTACTTGATTCATTTCAGTACTATCCAACTTTCCTTGTCATCCCATCCAAATATCTATATAAAAGATATATACATCTACTTCAGGGCAGCCTTTGAACATTGACCTACAGACTTAAATCTTTCAGGGAAATCTCAATGTGTAGAAGCCTAACTACGTAGACCTTTCCATGTTTGAAATTGCTGCTGTTGTGTGAATTAAAGATTGCAGTAACAGAATTCTTTTGCAAATGGATTTAAACAACCTTGTTGCATACTAAATATGTTTGAATTATTAATTTATGAAAAAGACTTATCCAGGGGTAGGGAACTTATGAAACTCAAGATGATGCTTAACAAGAGTTCCCAGTAGCTCAGCCAATTTTGAGTAATGTTGGGAATTGTGGGTCAGAACATTTGAGGAACACACGTTGTCCATTCCTATATTAGATAAGTATAGACATTCAGAAGAGAGTGTATGTAGCTCAGGGTTAAACTATGGAGTTCTTAGTATTCTCTCACCTTGGTTGTTTACTTGCAGACATTTAATTACCCAACTTAATATCATCAATGCACATAATATAGAATATAGAAATAATAATACTCTCCAAACATATATATCTCTCTTAGATCCTTTCCACCCTTTAATGAATAAATGAATAAATTAATTTTTTTTCTCTTATCCATAACCTACAAAAGAAGATACTGATACTTCAGTTGTCAGACAAACTGTCAAGCTTAAAAGGAAAGGGGTAGAATTATTGGCCATCCAGATTGACCTATATGGACTTTATGTTGTAATACATATGACTTAAGATTTATGTTATATGACTTAAGAATTAGGTTATAGAAAATAAATACTTTTAGAAAAGTATGAAAAAAAATCTTAAAATATGTGGTATCTAATTGTTCCACAGAAATATTCATCATCCACATCAGGGGTGTCAAACTCACGTCATCACGGCGTCGTCATGTGATGTATCGTGACTTTTTTCTCTTTGCTAAACCGGGCGTGGGCATGGCCAGCGCATGACGCATCTGGCCCACGGATCACGAATTTGACAGCCATGATCCACATGATTTACCATACCCTGTCTGCTAGTCATCTATAAGCTTCAGATAGATTTTTTAAAAATCTAATTGTTGGTCCTAACTGTATACAAATTATCACTTCATATTTTTTTATTTGAATGTGAGCGTGACTTACAAAGAAAAAGAGGTAATTTAAACTGTGTTTAAGACCAAGGTTAAGACCCCTTGGTCTTAAAAATGAATAAACTCCCTGCCATATTTGGTAGCTAAAAAGGATGGTTCATATCTAGAATCACTTAAGGATGATAAAGGCTAAAATACACATAAACAGTGGGATTCCCTACCCCCACATATTTACAAAGGCATATATATGAGATGTTATGTTCCAAAGAAGAAATTTGCACGCAGACAAGACAAATGTCCTTTGTCCATTTTTTGAAGATGGAAATTTTGGTGGGTTCTTAAGGGTCACAGTGATTATAGCATCTACTTTCATCTTCATTTTAATCACAAAACTAGTAAAGTTCATGCCACTGAAAATTTTATTGTGAAATTTGCCAATGCAACCTAATTATGAGGCCCCAAAAAAGAAGGCTGGGGACCATATGTAACCTATGAGTAGAGAGTATTGTAGAGATGCAAAAAGGAAAGGGTAAGGTCACAGATATGAAAATTAGAAGCAAGGCTGGTGATAGAGATGCAGACTTTAAAAAGTGCTGCTGGATGGGTTAACAAAAGATTGCTGGGTTGGTGGGTGAGGGGAATAAAAAGTCATGAATTAGAATAATCTAGAGTAAGTAGGTAAGTGGAAGGATGTTGGGTAGAGGGACAAAATGTGCAGCTGGCTGATATATTGTTCAGAAATAAACATCAAAACTGATGAAGAAGCAAATGTCTGTGAATAATATGGTGAAGCATTCCTCTGAGTTAATAAAAATAAAAAAGTGGCTTTCTGTAATTTTGAATTGCAAAGAAGGATCTGCATTTCCTTCTTCTCATTTCTACTGTTACCTTTCCTTTCCTTTCTGAAAGGAGAGAGAAGCTCCACAGTGGCTGCTCATGTTTCTTGTCTCATTTAAGGTTCTCTGTGCCCCAATCTTGTACAATTTGCCTCATTGTCTATCACTCGGATGATACGCAGCACAATCTCAGGCATTTTCTGGGTTGCCATTTAAAAAGACACCTTCACATTCGGGTGAAAAAGGAAATGGGTACTCTATATTGCTCTCCTGTTGCTTGAATTTGTGTGGAGCATATATTTGGCCTGTTTTGAGTGGGTGGGTATTGGTTGCCATTTTAGGAATGTTTGAAGAGGAAAGCCTCAACCTGTTAATTTTAGCACAAACAAATTCATGTATTTTTTGTGTTTCAGTATCTGACTCATAATGGGCTATCAACTATTTCTGATGAAATAGTGTTTTTGTGTGGTGTATTTTCCATTGTTCATAGTTTTCATTTCTTTGGTATATCTATTTTTGTTGCATAAGTGGCTACTTACTATTCTTAATTAGCTTTATGTGTTCTTACTGCTAACCATTCATAGATGTTTAAAGTGCAAATCGATCACTGAACTTGCCACCAAGATTACAAATCATTCTGTTACTAATGAGGAAATAGGTGATTCTATATTAATTAATTTGAATCCCACCTGAAAATGAGGTGTGCTGCATTTTATGAGGAAAACTTGGTACACTTCCTTCCAAGTTAGTTGATTTGATAGTGTCATGTTATCCCTTTGTTTGGAAGATGATGTCAAGGAAAGGGAACTGCCATTAAGTTCCATTAGCCTAACCTGCTATTTCCTAACTTTTTTAAACTAGTTTTTCTTAAACAATCTGTCTCTCTCCAACATGGAACATAAAAAACTGTAATGCATTCATTTAATTCCCTGTCTAGAATATTTTCCTCGTTTTTGTAGAGATGAATTTTCATATTTATTACTTGCATCTCAGGTAAATAATTTTTTTAAAAAGTGAATGCCTGTGCATAGGTTGTTGTTGGGGGGAGGTTGGCACACACACACACACACACACACTCATGGAGTTGTGGTGTGAAAACAGCACTGGTGATAGATATAGTAATAACAAGTGACAGCAACATCAGGAAATATGAAAACCTGGAGAAGTACTAGGGCCTGAAGAAGGAATTAGAATGTGGAAAATAAAGGCCAAAATGGTCTCAGTGGCGATAGGGTCACTCAATGCTGTGACTTCTAAGTGGCTCCAACAGATTCCAGGAACAACAACAGATCTTCCTGTCCAGAAGAGTGCAGTGTTAGGAACAACTAAGGTACTTCGCAGAATTTTCAAACTCTCGGGTTTCTAGTAGAGGGCCTGAGCGTGGAGGAAGACCCATACCACCTACAGCAGGGGTGTCAAACTCAAGGCCTGCGGGCCGGATCCGGCTCGTGGGGTGCTTAGATCTGGCCAGTGGGACCAGCCTGAAAACAGCAAAGGACCGGCCTGCAGTGCCTTTGCCAGTGAAAATGGAGTGCAGAGGGGAGCACGTGCAGCCCCCCCCCAGGCTCTGTTTTCGCTGGCAGAGTGTTATCAAAACAAACTAAAAACAAAACAAAAGGAGAATGTTTCCCCTTTTGCATCTGAGCATGCAAGAAGGGACAGGAAAGGAGAAAGGGAAAAAGGAAAGACAAAGAAAAAGAAGGAAAGATGGGAAGAGAGCAAGGAAGGAAAAATAAGGAAAGGGGAAGGAAGAAGAAAGGAGAATGAAAATGGAAGGAAAAAGAAAAGGGAGGGAGGATGGAAGGAAGGAAGATTATAATGAAAGTGAGGGAGGGTCTCAGGGAAGTCCAGCCTTAGCACTTGGCCACCACAGGTGCCCCCAACATGAGTCCCGTGTCACGCCCACCATGGCCATGCCCCCTGGCCACGCCTACCATGGAGCCATGCCCCACGCAACCCCCGGCCCTCCGAGGTCAAACATAACCCTGATGCGGCCCTCAGTGAAATCAAGTTTGACACCCCTGACCTATAGTGTTTTAAGTTTTACCCATGTTCTGACAAGGAAATTGTCTTCTGTAAGTTTTAAAATTCATACAAAAAATAATTAATAAATAATATGTACTAATATGATGAATGCTACTGCTGCTATTCTTTGGGTGTAGACATGTAAAAATTGGCTTTAGACTGTTGTACTAAGGTCAAGTGCATCACCCTTTTAGCAAGCGCTATTGGGATATTTGTTTTTTATGACAGGGACAGATCTGAGTCAAGATGTGGTTAGATGACACTTTTATTTTCATTCCTTACTTTGAAGCAAAAACCACATTGTTAATCAGAATAGCTATCTGTGAACTGAAAGTTGAAACAAACTGGTGTAATCATTGACCAATCATCGACTCCCTCTAATGGTTTGGTTCAAAAACTACAAGTACAAACACTTTGGTTGTACCTACTAAACTAAACAGATCATATACTATGCATGTTGCAAGTGGAGCTCCATTGGAGAAAATGGGGTGAGGAGGGGTGTGCTGGAAAAATGTCAGACAGACTCCCGTTTAGAACTAGTGAGGTAAGGATAGAAAATGGACATCCAAATGTTTGTGTTTATACCTTTGCAGGAAGTGGGGTGGATAAAAAGTTGTCCATCTTTGTGTTCTCTATTGATACAAACATATAAGCCATCCTGTCTATATTAGAAAAAATGTTATTGCAAATTGAAGAACGATACTTTAAAGCCCCTGCCTGTGAAAAACACCTTTTAAATTATTTTTGTGAGTTGTCTTCCAACATGGCTGTTTAGTTATCACAGGAAGTTCTAGATATGCTTTTCTTTTTCGTTGGAAGAATTAAAGCAAAGTGTCTTTTTTTTTTCCTTTCAAAGGGATTATGGGTAGAACAGAGATTTTAACACCAGGACATGCTTTTTTCCCTGCAAGTATATATTTCGTGTGACACAAAGAAAGTGTTTCAATGTTTTAATGATGATAACGTTTAGATATCCTTCTATAGCACTTTGAAGTATTCTTTTAATAGAAGCTGGGCAAATGCAAAGTAAACAGGTGCCAAGAGGTAAAGTGCCCAGTGCCTATAAAGAGACAGGTGTGAGGAGGCTTTCAATGATATGACAACAGCAGCACACATGGTAAGGAGCTGAGGGAGATACTAAATGGCTGGGATTTGAGCTGGAGAGACCGGCTGGGCCAGAGGCTTAAAGCAAACATCATTAGAAAAGGCAAAGATAAGAAACAAACAGAGCAGCCAAGGCTGATATTAGACAAATACTCTGTAAAAATACAAAAGCTGCATAAAATCAGGCAAGAAGGCCTCCCTAGAGCAGGGAGTCACACAATTGAAGCAAAAAAAAAACCCACAAACCCAAGATGTGCTTGACAGAACCCTGCTACCACCCACTGGTGGGAAGATAAAGAGGAATAAAAAATGGTAAGTTCCAAAATGCTAAAAAGTTGATCCTTCAGAAATCAAGTTGTGTCAGCCATCAGATTGGCATTGGGATACAAAATCATGCTTCTAAATTTGAACGGAACATTCTTGTAAAAAATTCCAGAAAGATGTGAGAATAGCATAGAACAAAAGGGGACCAATAATAAATCACAGTGATTATGTTACTATTACATTTCTTACTAGGTAAACAAAATAAGATAATGTCACACTTCTGTTTACAGGAGGTGGGCAAAAGCAGTAAAATAGCACACTGATGCTAAAACAAATCTAGGTTTGGATCTGGACCTCTGATTACCAGAAGAACAAGACTCACTTTTAAATCATATTATTTGGTCAGTTGTCTAGTTGGGAAACAAATGTGCACAGGGTACTGTCCCAACAGGAAAATCACAACCCTACCTTGAGAAGAACACATGGGAAGTATATTTCCAAATGCATTATCATTCTTGTGAGCCATAGGAAAAAATGCATCATTTGTTTTCCAGCTATGTATTCCAACCAGATATCAAATAAGGCAACAGCATTTTTACAGAGAGCCTAACATATCTTTGATTTCAGTGTTGTGATTGTGTAGAGATACAGATTCAATTCTTATCTGAAATGGACTTCCTAAGTTTTATCATTTTCATTATTCTTTTCCTGCCCTCTTCAACTCACTTCTTGCTTTCTTACATACACATGTACCCTGTCCCACTATTTGTGAGATATATATTACAGGTAATTTCAGTGGGGCTATTCTGGTTACAGATAATCCATCAAACAGTATTTAGTATTTATCTGAACTTCACACTTACAGCCATGCACAATCAATGCCACAGAAAGTGAAGAGTTTAAATGTCATTGAAAAACATGCAGGAGAACAAATACGGTTTGGGTTTCTGTATTAACACCAGCAAAGCAATTAGGAAAACCATTTTATTAGGTTGCAACTTGTTTTACTATTTTCAAACCAATGATACCTTGCAGATTCCCTGAAGCTATTGCGAAGTTCTGCACAGCTGCCCCAAGGAGACACGGAGTCCCCACAATTTGGAAGTGTTCAGTGGCGATGATTGAAGGCTATTGACAAATTCTTTAGCTGCCTGAAATTTGGGTCGCCTGGTCCAAGAAATAGCAAAGCAAAGTCAAGTGCAAGCTTTTTCTTTTTCTTTCTTTCTTTTAAATAATTGTATTGATTTTGAAAAACAGAAAATTAAAAAGATAAACAGACAAGAAAAAAGGTTTAAAAAAGAGAAAAAAATCAAGAAAGAATATTGAAGTGCAAGAGGAAAAAAGATAAAACTAAAAAAAAAGAACGATTTCTGATTTTCTTTCATATATAGATGAATTAAAAATACATCATACTCTTACTCTATGGTTAACCTTTGTCTGCATTATTTCTATAATCTCATATAAATATATATTTTTAAAATTTGTCATAGGCATGCCAGTATGAGAACTCGCTCTTATCCTTTTGTCAGTCGGTGTGGTCTTTTTCAGCCCCAAGAAAGAAGTTTTCCCTACTGCTAAATTCCTTTGCTGATCAAGTGATGTGTCAGCAATATCAAACCTAATGTGGTTACAGACATTTATGACAAAAATGCCCTTTATAACAAAAAATAAAAAAAGGCCTTCCTTTCTAAATTTGGGGAACAGAGGCATTGAGGAGGAACAACTGCATAATTACAATTGGATAACTAAGTGGAGAGAGGACCTTGAAAAATAAACAGTATCCAAAATTGGAGGAAAAACTCTAATTCATTGAGTTTCCAAGAACTGTAACATTTCTAAGGTGGGGGGGGATTGTTTCCCATCTCTCGCTTTTGCCTTGTTGTCTTGGCCAGCTCTTTTGTTTATACGGCCCCCATTCGACCTTTTAAATTGCTGTTAATGTTTTAGCGTAACGAATTAGTCTCTCATCACGAATCAGGGCTCGAAATAAAAAAAAAAAAAATCCTCTGAGGCCAACATCCTGAAATTGGGGTCATTCTCATTTGCAAGGCAGAGAATCTGAGAACCTTAATGCAAGGAAATTTATTCAAAGGCAGAGCCCCAACGTGATTAGGCCCTTTGTAATTATAGCTCGGAGAGATTCCACTCCAGCCTCCTGCCTCCCTCATGGATTAGCAAGTGAGTCGGAAAAATACACAGGATTTAATTAGAGGCAAATTAAAATTGGTAATGAAATAGGGGCAGTAGCAAATGGCAGGGAGCGGCGGGGGGGGGGGGGAAGGAGCTAGTAGCTCTCAGGGCAACACTGCCTGTGTACGTGCATTTTCTTTATTTTTACATTTAGAAATGTAAAGATGGGAGAATAAAGAGGAGGGACGTGCTGTGAAAAAAGGAGGGAGAACTCCGGGTTTCAGAAAGAAGATGACAATAGAAATTCATTGCAATATCTGAGCCTACTTTTCCTCTCCTTCTTTTTCCCCTAATTTAGCCGATAGTAAAGAAATGTGTAGGGTGGTTTGTGGAAACCCAGTGAATATTGTTGATTGATAAGGAAAGAAAAACAATAACTATAATTTAAAAATTCCATTAAAAATTAGATTGCAACACATGGTTGTTGTATGGAAGTTTTATTATTAGATGTTTTAGAGTTTAAGAAAGAGTGGTTGCCCATTTGATGAAGTCCACTGACTTTCAGGAAAACTGGATTGAAATTGTCATTCAGTAATTCCTTCCTTTCGTATCTCTTAGTCTTTTTCAAGTGGCTGTGGGCACTTGATCTCATTGCAGTGGTGTCTCGTGTAACTAGTGATCATATTTTTTTTCCTGTTACTGACATTCTATTTCATGCAGCTCAGATCTCATAACTATTGAATTTCTTCAGGATAGTCCATGAGTATGTCTGTGTTATGGCATGTGTTAACTGGGACTGTTAATGTTTAGGAGCAAAGATTTCATACAGATCAAGAGGTATAAATGAGCAATATTATAGGACAATTGAATAGAGAGAATTCAACAAAAACCCATCTGCTACAACAATTGCTACATGTTGTTTTCAGCACATGATAAACTGAAACCAGTTCTTCCTGAGAACATATTATGTAGAGTTCTTAAGAATATAGATATCATTTTGCCGATGACAGCTCTGTAGGAGGCTATGTTTGGTTAACAGAAAAATTGATTGGAAATTTTTATTGGAGAGGAACTGTTAAATGGAAGATCTTCATCTACTTTGGTAATATTCTGTTTTTCTCTCTACCCTGCTTGTAGAATGCTGTACGCCACAACCTGAGCCTGCATAAGTGCTTTGTGCGAGTGGAAAATGTCAAGGGAGCAGTGTGGACAGTAGATGAACATGAGTACCAAAAGAGAAGGCCACCAAAGATGACCGGGTACGTCTGATAGCTTGTCCGGTAGCTTCTTTGGGAAGAATAGTGTTATGGTTCAACCTTTACTGAAAAAGTAAAGGTGGCCTTGAGTATCACACTTGGTGACTAAATAAACACAACACACAAAACACAAGTAGTTTGCTATAATATTGTTTTCTGGCATTTAGTCCGAAAACTGGCCCATACTCATGTTATTTTCCAGTGATTTCAGATTTATATATTACCCTGCTTAGTTTCTGAACACAGACAAGATAAGCCAATGATGCCATCTGCTGAGATACGAGAATAGTTGGGAGTATGCAAAGTTCAAATTACATGCGGGTGGGAAGTGCATGGGAACTCTGGAATAGGAGCATTGGAGCTCACATCAATATATATATATATATATATATATATATATCTGTCATAACTATTAGTCATTCATAGCCTCCATGAATGCTTCTAAAAAATATATAGGCTTATGCAGGAGTGGGTTCTGGATCCTTTTGCTGCCGGTTCACTCAGGGTTGTGCCGTGCACGTGCGCACCCGCAGCAATAAAAAAATAGCTTCTGCTGATGCGCAGAAGCAAAATCCAAGATGGCAGCGCCCACGGAGACACCGACAGAACCGGCTCCGTGACATCATTGCCGAGTTACTAATGGTTCTAAAGAACCAGATAGAACCCATAGGAACCCACCTCTGGGCTTATGGCCACCACTGATATATTATAAGCTGTATATACATAAGCTAATAGTATATTTTTGAGATAAATATTTAACCCCAATATAATTCCCACCAAATGACCCAGGAAAAGAGGTGACTGAGAGGCTTGTATGATTATTGCATTCTTGAGGGACTTCATTATGCATTTAGGCTTTTTTAGAACCATATTTTAACCTTTGCTTTAATAACTAATGTTCATGTTGACATGTCAGCTTCTTTGAGTGAACTGAACCACAGCACACTGTTCAATGATTTTATAATCATTTGGCTGTCTCTTCACTTTCATACTCCATGTGTATATAAATGTGTGCAATGTAAATATCCCCTATCAACATGAGACCCTTGTCACTAAATGTTTCAGAGATTGCCTTGCCTCTGTTTATGACAGTTCCCTTGGGAAGTGCCTAAAGATACTTTATACAAGTATCAAAGAAGAGGAGTTTAGTCAAATAAAAATCAGTCAAAAGAAAAGAGAATGTATCTGGTACATTCAATATGCATTGATACCAATGTTATTGCTATAGCCATACTATTAATCTCTGTAAGTTTACATGATCCAAAGAATTGTATACTTACCTTCTTGAATATATAGAATTGTGCTGCAAACATCACCTCAGCATGTAGTAGCACTGGTAAAAATACATAGAAGCCTTTCGGCAGAATGAACAGATACAAAGGGCAGATAACCAGATAGTAACTGAAAGGTGCTAATGGTATTCCATAAATAAGAAGGAACCACTCATAGCATTCCAATAGTGCTATAACGTCCCATTATTGTGGACAAAATGTTGTTAAATAATGATAAACCATTGTTTGTTTTGCCATTAGTTGTGTTTAGAGGTATATTTATACATAAAAACTGAGCTAATATAAATAATATAGATAAGAGAAATATTTTAATTTTATAGTTAAATCACTTTGAAAATCTCTAATAATTAAAAAAAATTAAGCCAAATATCTAAGATTCAGAAACAAAGTAACATTTGTCTTTCAATGGTAGCTTTCTGCTTAATTATTATATGATTACTATTTTTATATCAAGCTAACAGCTAAATCTACACCAATTTACGCCACTACCATTCACTATATTTCATATGTATGTTTGTGTATGTGTGTAATTTTTATTAGAGTTTTACATATACAGTGTAAAAGATAAATGCAAAAACATTTTGCATTTCAACAGTCTTTCAATTTCCTATATGCCATGGTCAACAACAGATGGATCTCCAGTGACTATCATGGCTTTGATTAATCAAGACTCAGTTGGGTTTTTTGGGGGGTGGGGGGTAAAATAGACTGTTAGCTATTGTCATAGTTTTACCACATACAAAATTCCCTGATAATGGTAAGTGTCAGCCAACTTTGACATTTTGGCCAATATGCCATAATTTCAATAAGAGCTCAATTTTACCCCAAACATGCTAACATTATTCTGTGAAAGACTGCAAGCCTACATAACTGTTATCTGCCTTCTACCACCAAGGTTGTATATACAGTACTATGAGACATCCTTAGGTGTTACAAGTAGCTGAGAAACATCAACCATAACACAGGGTGAATAGTTTTTTTTTTTTAAAGTAATAAAATGTCCAGAATTGTCCCCATAATGATAATGTCTATGTTGTAAGGAGTAGGGAGAAATTACCTTCACCTACTTATCCCCCTCTCTTTCCAGGAGTTCTTCCTGAATGGTCTGGCCACATGTAAAATAAAACAAGACACACTGTAGCAGGACTTAGAATATATTGAGAGTAAATAGCTGCATTATAAGGCTAGGCTAGGAATATCCCAATACTCCTTAAAATGCTGGTTTTGTATTATGGGAGTTGTAAATTATGGGAATTGGGAAGGACTAAACAATGAGGGAGATGAACAATGTTCTTTCCAAGACATCTCTGTTATCTTACTCTTGTTTTTTAATAGGAATGTTAAAAGCTGTATCTTTTGTTTACAGGAGTCCAACTTTAGTGAAAAACATGATTTCTGGCCTTAGTTATGGAGCACTTAATGCCAGCTACCAGGTAAGACTTGTGGAGAAGCACAATTGTTTCCATTACAGCAAGCCATCCTTGTTAGGGGAATATTGGGTTGGTTGTTCCAAGCCATCAGAGTAAACTCCTGCTCTATTGGAATCTTGTACTGCATTGTAGAAAATCTTCAAAACTCTTTCAATGATCATTGAAGTCATTATTCCATTTAGTTTATATTCCAGTACAGAATATTCAGTGTGGTATTTTCCCTCAAGATAATCAAAGGAACCAGATTACTATAACTCACACCACTTCACCACTCCTGGTACTCCAGTACCCACCTTCTTGCTGTTTCTGTTACATTGCAATGTTTGCTTATTTTTCATGTTCTGCTTCACAATATAAGTGCTAACTTTTAACAAGGTGAGAAGAAATCAATGACAGCAAATGGTAGAATAGATCAGTGGTCTGCTACCTTTCTCTTCTGATTGGGAATAACAGATTGGAATAAAAGATAGCATTGGGTCCTAACATGGACTAGCTGTGTAGATGTTTTAGGCATATTTTCTGTTAGGGAAAGAGTGACATATAACTATTTAATGAATCCCATTAAATTAAGCTTCAGACCAAAAGCTTATCAGTACACATACCGGTAGAAAGCTTATATTTCTGACATCTGCTTGAAACAGACCAAAGTTTTTGCCTCAATATTTTTAAAGGGATAAAACCATAAAGGAATAAAACCATAGAGGTTAACCAATGGGGCTTTCAAATCAAGGAGAGAAGCAACCTGGAATTAAGGAGAAACTTCCTAAAAGTGAGAACAATTAACCAGTGGAACAGCTTGCTGTCAGAAGTTGTGGGTGCTTCATCACTGGATGTTTTTAAGAAGAGACTGGACAAACACTTGTCTGAAATGGTATAAGGTCTCCTGCTTGAGCAGGGGGTTGGACTAGAAGACCTCCAAGATCCCTTCCAGCTCTATTCTAATTATATTTTAGTTATCTATGTTGAACTATTTTTTCTTGTAAGCCATCGTAATTGATATTACTGAATGAGAAGATAGAAAATAAACATTCTTAATAAAGTAATAAATTTTTATTTGTCTAAACCATTGATCTTTTCTGAAAAAATAAAGGTACTGTTAGTATAAGGGTTTAAACCATTTTCTCAGTAAATAAATACCTCGGGTTGCTTTCCAAACATATCATATTTGATTTCTTTTAAGAATTTGCGAATTATACCAGTTGCTTTTTATGTTTAGGCAGCTCTGGCTGAGAGCAACTTTCCTCTTCTGAACAGTCCCACCATGATCAACACAAGCTCAACTAGTGGCATGCTGCACATAGGCCATGATGATGTGAGCAGCACTGTAGAACAAGTCAACAGCAATGGCAGCAACAGCCCCCGGCTTTCCCCTCAGCAGTACAAGTAAGCCCAGATACCGTCGTGGTGGTGGTGGTGGTGGTGGTTATTTCATACTGATGAAAATTAATGAAGTTTCTTGGAAGTGCTAGTACAATGCTATTTCCAGAAGCAGGATTACTAGATCCAGAAGTCTTTAAATCTACCTTACAGTTTAGTAGAGAATCCATTTAGGATTTCTCAAGAGTTTTTGCAAACTGGGAATAGATCTAGAACTTCTGTTGTTAATGATTTCAAAAAAAATAATAATAATCATATTAGTCTTTTACAACAAAAAGAAAAAAATATTGAGAGAATGTAAAGACTAAGACATTCATTGTCATGTGGGCTTTCAATTACAATCCACTTCATCAGTTGCTTATTTTTGTCAATAAGTAGCCATGGCCCTGGACTTTCATACAAGGTTCTTAGTAATACTGAGATAAGCTTTGCAATTCAAAATAGTTATATATATTTTTTCGTAACAGAGCTGTCCCTCAGCCTACAGTGGCAATCTATAGGTTTGTTTGTTATTTATCTTGTGCCAGCAACACTATTAAGAGCGCAAGTGAATATTGCCCTACCTGTCTTACTAACAGGTAGATATTTTCACTATGGTCCAGCCATCAAAAGACAGCTTGAAAAATGTATTTGCATTACTTGTACTGACAAAGAGGTCTAATTTACAATGTTAAGAAAATATGGAGAAAAGGAATATTTTTCTTAATGTCAAAAATGTAATCATTGGGAAAGAGTGCTAGGAGACCGTAGATTAAAATTGCAATGAAGTACTCTATAGTTGACTTAAATGAACTAAATGCTACAAATATTTCTGTTTTGTTGAAAATATATAGAGACCTTGGTATTTAGGATTTGGATGAGAGTCAGAAGAGTATTGCTATCCAGCTAAGCCAGGGGTCGGCAATCTTAAACACTCAAAGAGCCATTTGACCCGTTTCCCACAGAAAAGAAAACACCGGGAGCCACAAAAACCTTTTGACATCTAAAATGAAGATAACACTGCATATATCGTTTTTTACCTTTATGCTATGTATAAAAAAACTATAGTGTGTTGCATTTATGTAACCAATGAACTGCTACAGAGAAAACAAATTTTTATTTCTGCATGCAACAAAAACATTTTGAACTCTATTAAAAAAGATGGGTCGAAAAGCTCAATAAATTGTGTGCCGGCAGGTGTCGCTCATTGGCGGTTGTGACGCATGTTTTGAGCGACAGGGAGCCGCAGCAGAGGGATGAAAGAGCCACATGTGGCTCCAGAGCTGCGGGTTGCAGACCCCTGAGCTAAGCAAATACTCCGTTTAACCTCTGATCCTCTATTGTATAGTTCCATCTGAAACCTCTCTTGCCAATCTCTTGTAGACTCTTATTGTATTTGTTCTAATTCTACCTGGTTCTCCAAAATTTTGTTCTTCAGCCATCAAGTGCATGTGAAGGAAGAACCAGCTGAGACAGAAGATGACAGCAGACCTGTTTCTCTCATGGCAACTACCAATCAGAATGTGACGATTCCTGATGACAGAGACCTAGAGGAGGAACTGCCAGTGGAAGACTTGTCTTAAGGGTCCTTCATCTTCATATAGGGCCCATCATTTCCCAGAGACAAAGCAATGGCTCCCACCTCCTCAAGGTGACCTTCAGCATTACTTAGTTAAGGCACTTCTACAAAGCAAAAGGCTTTTCATGAGCCTACCCACTGCTGAAGGCACACACTTTTTCCCCCCTTTTTACATCCCAATGACTCTTAAAAGACATTCACAGAGGGGATGTGAAAACAAAAACAAAAAACGGAGTTGAGCTTTTTCCTTTTCTTATTTTTTTTTAAAAATTTTGTAATTGGTAAACGAGGATGGTAGGTTGTTTCTGTCCGAAGACTTCTTTGCTGCCTCCCCTCCCCATACCCCCATCTCATGGGGATAAAAAACAAGCTGTCTTGTATTGTCTGCTCTGTGTTTTGTCATTTTCAACCCATATGCCTGGTTTCCACAAATCAAGATTTTGGAAGCATCCAGTACATTAAGGGACAATATCAAAGCCAAAGGCTTCAGTGAATGTCCCTTATTTTCCCATGGAAATTTTCATTAGTTTGCCAGTAATCCCACTGAGAACTTTGCACTAGGAGGAATCTATTCTCACTTTTTCTTACTTTCACACATGCACTGTCTCCATTTCTCACACACATACATCCTTGCCACTGTAACACCACTTCAGAGTACTGGAATAGCAGTGGAAGCAAGACCTCTGCCAAGGTCCTAATGTTGCAATTTATGTTCATTTTCTGACTGGGCAAAAAATGAAAAACTGACTTTACTTTATTAAATACATTATAGGATAGCAAGGGGTTACTGCCACACATAAAACCACTTGGTTATTCTTTTTTCCAACCTGTGTTTGCGTCTTTCCAAATTCAAGAAGCATTCTTCTATCACCAGTCATGATTGACAGCCAGTCTTCAACTCACAAAGCTTTATTCTGCACAAAATCCAGGAATCAATGTCCATTCCCTGCCATCACATAATTTTAAATAACTTTCAGAAGCCTATACTGTATACGGGCAGCCAGCAGTCAAGATAATGGGGCCCAGCTTGAGACAGAATCAGGGAGAGACTTCTGCAAGATGAATCTTTTGCTTGCTTCTATCAGCTGCCATCCTGTTTTTTCCATTCGGGCAAATACTGAAGCCAGAAAGCATGACTCCTTGATCGTTTATGTGAGCAATGGGAAGGTTTAACAGATGTAAATACAGCTGATTTGGCAAAGCCACCAACATCTCAAGCACTTGGGATAGGAAAGGGGGAGTTAAGCTGAAATTTATGGCTGTGGAGAACAGACCAAAACTGGGTTGACCAAACAGAATTCAAAGCAATATACCTGTATAAATGTAAGATAAGTAATTCTCCACCTTTGTGACCAACCAGAACAAAGCTACAAAGAAGCACAGAGTTTCCTTGAACATTCTCTAGTAGAAATCTATCCTATCCCACAACTCTTGTGCTACTCATTAGTTCTTAGCTGTAAGCCAATGTGGGGGGAAAAGATGCTTCAAAACTAACAACAAGAATTAAATGTGTCAGATGAATAGTGTTGACCCAGACGTGTCCCCATACTTGATTTTGTCAACTCATTGTCTGCTGCCTCATATCAGAATATTTTTTTAAAAAAATCTAAAGAGCATTTCACGTGACAGAAAACATCAGGTTTCCAAAAGCTACTTGGCTATTGCCCTCATGAAAGGACAACCCAAATGCTCCTCCTTGATTACTGAGACTTTGACAGTTGCTGATTGACAAACTGGTTTGCTTTCTGTGTGATCAGGAATCCAATATCTCATGGAAGATGGATACTAATGTTTCTAAGGAAGCCTTTCTACAACAGATCAACACATGCTTTCCTTTCCCATCAGAAAATCTCTGAAATTTATTTTCAGGCCAAATTGGGATATAGGAGTTTCTCCCATTATTTTGGAGACAAGCTGATCCAGGCAATTTGATGTTTTCTGAAAAGACAGCTGTTCCTATTCTATATTCTGTAGCCCATGAAGAAAATAAATCATCACAGCTATGTTTGAATAGTCACATTCAACATTGATAATTATGTTAAATGACCTCCCCAAACTAAGATGCTCAAGAATACTTTGTCAGCATATTTCTGATTAATTTAGGATTCCTTTCTACTCTTCTGATTTTCATCGTTAAATAATGCTTTTTCATTGCTCCAAACACTATGCAGCTCATGGCAGTTGGTAATATGTAACATAAGTGTTTTTGACTTAGGAGGGGAAGGGAGAAGAGGGGTATTGCATTTTCCTTATATGCAGAATTGCTCCATTTGTCTCAAATACAGTACATTCTTGGTGCCCTTTTCAACAGCTGGCCAACTGTGGTAACAGACTGTCTTTTTTTTTTTTAATGCTCTTAACTCACAAGATTATAATAAATCAAGTAGCACTTGAGCCTTTTTACCTATCACAAAAAGGGACATTATTCCTGAACTGCCACAAATTTTCTGTTTGTACACGATTGGTGTCAAATTTCTTAGCCCAAATCAAATTCTCTCTCTTTAAAAAAAAAAAATATGGAAGATTTTTCTGAGGATTATTCTTTCCAATAACTCTAAAGCACTGGGTAATCTCTATTTGCTCAGTTTTTCAAATAGATCTATTTCCTGGTTAGGGCTATGGTGGGTCATACTAGCATTAAAAAAAGGAAAGAAATGGTAGCTGGCTGATCTTGGCCAGTCTCCATCTTTTTTTCCATGGATGGAAGCAAAGCCTTGACTTCAAATCTCAGACTTGGTAAAATTTGAAAATGTTTTATCTAATTCTTGGCATTGTCCATCTAACAAACAAGTTTATACTTGCTTTCTAAAATTCCCCTTCTCAAAGATTTTCAATTTACTAAATAACATATCAAAATAATCCAAACTGATTTTGAATCTAGGTAAAATCAAGAACACAAAAAATGGGGGGGGGGTGTCTCCATTTCTGAATTATGACTGCAAGAAATTCCACAATCCTTACTTCAGAGAACTTGTCAGGACTTGATTCCTGGAGCCTACAGTAGAGGGCTCTACCGAACATGCATTTTCTCCTACTTTGTTTCCTACTGTTTCTAACAGGCAAGCAAAATTGTAAAGTTTGTCATTTAGATAAAATGAGCTAATTGCTCTGATTTGAAAGGCGCTGTACACTTAAGGGGACCAAGAGGAACAGTCTCTAAGCTGCAGAAAACTGGAGGTGATCATGTTTATGGGGTGTGAATCAAAGTACAATAGCTTGTTTGAGTCTCCTTAGAGAACCATCAACAAGTGGCTTGCTCTTCAAGGACCACAAAAACAGGCAATATAGGATTGCAGGCACTAAGAATACCTCAACACTTTTATTATCCATCTCTCGGGTCCCAGCTTTACTCCAGAAGCAGCTCGAGAAAATGTATCTATCCTCCTTTTATTAAGAACACACCACACCTCATTTTCTTCTTGGGACCATATTTAAATGTCTCCCTGGTGTCCTCTATAGAATGCTTTGCAATTGGCTTAACCATTTACCAAAGACCTTGCTTAGACAAGAAGCATAAACCAAAACACTTAATATTTTTGTTTGTGTGGTGCTTTTATTCTGACTTATCCTAACTTTTGGCATCAGCCAAAAAGCGGGGGGGGGAGAATCACAAAGATCCTGCATCCCCTTAGCCCTTTTGTCACTTTCTTTTGATTTTAAGTTATTATTTAAATCAAAGTTTACAGGTGCTGTTTTGTACATTTCTAATGAAGTTGTATGGGGAGCATGGATTGCTGCTTTGTGTTTGACGTTTCTTGAACCAAGGGTACGCTGTGAAGCTTAGGGTGGTTTGGCATTCCATGAGTCCCTTCTGAACCTACTTCCATCTTGCTGCTGGTGGTTTCTTTTTCTTCTTCTTCTTCTTCTTCTTTTTTTTACAGGTCAGAACTGTCTTTATTTCATGTTAACTTTTCACCTGTTTTTTATACACATTGGAATTTCTCTCTCTTGTTTTTAGCATTTTTTCTTCTTAATTTTCAAAGGGTTAATTGCCCTAACCCCTTCTCCTTTTTCTTCCCAAAACTGGTCTTTTCTTTGAAGCACTGTTGGGTAGCTTATGTTTTTGAAATACAGCAGATTCATTGTAACATCTCAAACTTTGGGCTGTTGATCTACAAATTGCACTGTGTGAATTAGAGAATTCTGAACATAAAATAATGTTGCAAGGGTTGCTGAAGTCACATCCTGTAATTGTTTCCCATAAATATAACCACCTAGTTTATAGTAAAGTCATGCATCAGAAAAACAAATTATGCATAGTTTATTCCTAAATGTGTGCAAGTTTTCTTTTCATTGATTTTTTTAAACTTTGGGTTGCATTTAAAAAAAACAACAGATTCTTGCAGCCTAAAATGGTAAATTCTGGAATGTGTAATTTTTAGACCCAACTCTCTGTGCGTGCACTGAGGTGCTTTTTAAAATTTTGTCTGATTGCATCACAATTTGTAGTGCTCCATTGTGTCAAATTGCTTTGCAAACAAGTTTTAGAACTAAATGGCTATACCACGGTGCTGTTGTATTTTGTCCTTGGCTCCCTTTTCTGTCAATCCTAGTATTACAGTTGCATTATTATAAGTTTGATCTTCTCAAAGTTGCTACCATCCTGATTCACTGATCTCGGTTTTTTGTCTTGCCTGGTCCTGGTACAATATCAACCATTTGTTGGACATCTGCAGCTGGACCTGAGATGCCCACGATATATGTTTTCTGCCAGTATTAAGTGATGTTTCCTGGTACTGTATAGTCAAGAGCTAAACTGTAACCATCCTAACATTGAGAAGAGATTCTCTTTAGAAATATAATTGTCTCTGTTCAAACTAAAACTTTTGCCTTGCTGTTTGGGTTTGTTCATCCCTACCCATTTAAAGAGAGAGGCACAAGAAAAAGCACAATATACTGGGGTTAATAAATGAATTACCCATTGTAAACTGAGAGCTAAGTAGTACTCAATTATAGATCTAGGGAGAGCTTCAGATTTCAAGGGGAAAAGGTGCTTTGGTGCATGTAGGGGAGCTAATGTAACATCTTGTTAATATGGCAACCATAAGAAAATATTTTGAGTTTAAGGCATTCCAGACAGGCTACATCCCCACTATTGCTAACTCCAAAGCATATTTTTACCTTCAAATCCAAAGCATTACAAAGCCTAACTTGGCTGTTGTTGCAGTGTTGCGCAATATGTATTTAAAGTTTTCCAATACTATCTCATTTGGGGTAACAGAATGGAGAAATGTCATCTGGGGCTACAGAACTGAGGAAAAGTTGTTGCTGGACAGAAAGTTAACCTTTAAGCCTTTTCCACCATATACTAGACAGTCATTGGGCAGAGTCCCAATGCATAGTCAAGCAATATGCTACTATCGCTGTTCTAAAGAAACAGTCCAAGAAACAATTGGACAATTCTTTGGGGGATATCTGTAATTTAGGTTGACTTTCTGAACCTGGAGGCTGCTCTAGAAGCATCCCTAACCTCTGTTGTTACTATACTGGTAGCCTTCCATATTTTTTTCTTGAGACTCTTGACAAAGTTGGGGGTGTTTCCCTTTCATCCTATCCATAATTCATTAGGCATTTACTATCTCTCAGGGGAAATGATTTCAGCCCTTCACTGCTGCATAAAGGCAAACAATGCAGCCTCTAGAATTCAGTTTTGCCCAAAATGGAGCAGCTCCAGAATGTATTTCATGGCTAAAAAAATCCTGCCAATTTCAGCTCTTTCCTGCCTTCGTGTGACAATATTAATATATGTGTGTATCCTCAGAGGATAGCTTTAAATCTAGCTCTCACAGGATCTGTCTGCTTAACTATGTCAGATCAGCCTATAAGAGGGAAGGAAGTCATGTGACTAAACTGTCATCTCACAGCAACTTTCTTCCATGCAGAATTAAAAAAAAATGGAAAATTTAGCCACATGATCTGCTACTTGAAGCCTGAAGTGGTACAACTCAAACATAGGTTTATTCATTGAGAAATCATTGTTTAGTGATCATTGAAGGAAAGTGTTTTAGGTCTTGGATGCTGTGACAATATTAAGTTCCTCAAACAAGTGGTCCTTTCCTTCTGTTGCTTTCCCCATCTGCTTTTGTAGTAGATGAGCTTTAAAATATTGGGTGTGCTTTCTTCAAATGTCTGCCTTATGTGCTGAAGCTAGGCTTCTGTAACCAACTTGTCAGTATGAGGTGGATATATAACTCTTACTGTTAGATTGGCTTAGAATCTAGGCCTAGTCCTGAAGGGAACCAGCACATATCTAAGAATTGGAAAGTAAGAAATGAGGCTTTGGAATCATGGATTTTTCTTCAAATGTGACTTAAAGCAAAATTATTGTATCACCATAGTTCTTGTTTTATTCGGTGATCCTGGCATTCCCAACAAAGATTAGTTAGAACTGTAATTTCATTTATTCAATGTTGTCAAACTGTCCCAATAGGGGGAAAAATTGCAAAACATTTTTTTTACAAGCCAACAATGAAATAAATTGAGAAGCAGATCCTAAATCTATTCACTTTCAATTAAAGTGTGTCTGCTGATTACACTTGCAATTAATGAGGACTTGCATTATATTTCTCTTGAGAGCTTTAAGAAGCCTACAGGTGTTTGTGTAGTTTGTAGGACTTTAAATGTATTTTTCTAATCCTGATATATCTCTTAAACGTATACTGAAGAAAGAATGTAATTCAGTATCACTGAATAAATATGCTGTTCCCTAAAGATCTTCAGTTTGGGGTGATTTTGTCCCCCAACATCTTGGAAATTTGAAATTTCTCCCAAATTGAACTGCTAAAGCTTTAGTTCCTAACATCTGACATCGCTGATGCTGTTTTATTTAAATGTACCACATTTGACCCTCTTTTTTTTCTAATTATGATTTTGAGCATTTGTGTCCTGAATTTGATTGCATATCACCTATAAAGTGGATTGATTTATAAAAACCTTTAAATAGAGTGAGCAAATCACAAGCAAATGATGACCAGTTGGTTCTGCCCTGGTTCTTTGATTAGTATTTGTTCTGTTATAATAGCATAAATTCAGATAAACATAAAAAATAATAAATGGCACCTAAGGAATCCAGGTCAAGGGTGGGTGAGGAAGAATGTTTATTCTGTATTAAAAGCCTATTTAAATTTTAGCAATAAAATCTGTCCTCCTGGCTTCCTTCCTAGCAAAATCAAGGAGTTAAATGAGAAGAATATGCCTATTTGAGTAAGCACATTGAGTAGGTACTAAAGCCATGATTTCATCTGCAAGAGTCTCTTTTAACATTTACAAACTCATTGGTCCTTTACTTAGATTACATTTCTCCTATAAGGGTTTAATGATTATTTCTAATTATATTTTTTGGGTGTGTGTGTGTGTGTGTGTGTGTGTGTGTGTGTATGATCAGCAAATTCACATTGATTTTTCTCTTGAATAATGTAATTCACCTCACTTTTTCACTTGAATAATGTATATACAAATATACATGGACCCAGTAAGAAATAAACAATGGCATTTATGTAACTGCTTCTACTTTGTCAAATATGCCCATGTATTATTATTCCATATTCCAATACTATTCTTCCATTCGTCCTATGGAAGAATAGTATTTAAAATTTTGTGTTGGTGGCCTCAAGTTCTTGGGATTTTATTTTCCTCACCCCTAATTCCTGATTGCTGAAGCAACCCACTGGTGTGAGCCTTGAGGAGCCTCCTTTCTGTGGCTACTGATACCAGTGCCATTCTTCCCAGACTCTTGACTACATTAGGTACATCTATTTTTGCACATTTATGTCCACCAAATTATTTCATTCAAAACTGCATATAGTACTTATCTGGGGGAAATTCTTTTTTGTCTTTAAAAAAATATTTTATTTTTTGTTGTTACCTCAAAATGGCTTTTAAAGGGGTAGTGTGGGAAAGACCAAACACAATTTGTGGCAGGATAGTATATGTATATATTGATATATATGCTGGTTGAAAACCTACTAAAATTAGATTATTGTCTGTTTAACTATCCTGTGATGAGACTAATGCAGGGAATACTTAGGAAGGTTTTTTTTCTCCTTGTTCTGGAATTTAGGAAGCCATTCTTGTATTTCTCTTTGACTTGACTTGGATGCTGTACCAGTTCCTTATGTTGTTTTTGGCTTGTTTTCTCTCTTAAATTAGTCAGTAGAAATAGTGGGAGGAGATAGATGGTTGCTGAAAAGAAACCGGGATAATGATATAATTTCCTTTCCCTCATTGGTTCCTGAAGTTAGAAAAATAGGAACAGAATAAAAAAAAAACCATTGTATTAAACCAAAGGTGTTCATATTTCAGTTTTGTATGTTTACATAATTTTAATAGAGTTATTTTTCAGGGTGAACGACAGAAATCCTACTCTGAAAAAACCCCTAGGATTTTGCCCTGTATTATCCATACTCTGAATTCCTGATTGCCCTGATCCACATAAATGTGGAAATACTCCATAATTTGCAGGGGAACGTTTTGTTTGTTTTTCCAGATTTAGATATATTCCAAAGTGCTGAAGGTTTGGAGTCCTCTTGGTTTTTTCTTTTTCTTTATAACCATGTTGTTCTACTATAGAAGTAAGATTTGAAGACCCATTTCTCTGCCCTTCATTTTGACGGGATGCTTTATGAAACAACGTTTCTCTGGGCCCTCCCAAAGAGTTGAGGCTCTGCTTCACTTGGCGTTCTTGTCTTCCAAATCTCTCAACTGAATCTCAGGTGACAGGAAAACACCCAAGAACCAATGACTGGTGACTCTCGAATTGTATCAGCGTAAGCAGTTCAGCATGAGCCAGCGGGTCTCTGATCTCACTGAATGAAAATGGGAGGTTAACATGTCTCCTGCAATGATCTGATTTTCTCATTTGTAATATTTTATGTTGGCCCCAAGGGGCTTCTTCTAATTAAATCTTCTCTGTTGCGAATAGGTATCTTCTCCCTCATACTAGTACCCAATGTGTGGTGGGAAGGTGGGGAACACTGACATGTCAGCACTCTGCTGTCATTTCCTTTTCCTGGCACTCAGGAAGATATAAGGAAAGAGGCGAGACATGCAGTGACCTTTAATATTGTGGGTTTTTTCTTCCTCACATTTGTTGGTTTGATGTGATCATCCTTTTAGCAGGTGGCAAGTCAGTGTGAAGTGAAAGATTACTGGGAAGGATGTCTGTAATCCTTTGATCCATCCTCCTCTTACTGCTTCACACTGCCATATTTCCATGCTGTATAAAGGAAATAGCATTGCTGTGTATTTGTATTCTGGACTTCTGTGTGTCTGCTCTGGCAGACGGTAAACCCTTGTACAGTAGATCTAGCTGCATGTAATCTGTATGGACAATGGCATTATAAAATGCAATAAAATTAAATTACCTATGAGGTGGCTGTGACTTCTTAAGAATATAATTCCTCCAGTTTCTCTATACCATTGTTCCTTCTGCATACAGTTCTCATGCTTCTTTCATGTGGTCTTACCTTAGAAAAATGGCTTCACTCAATATTTTAATACTCTGTGTATGTTAGCAGCAGACACATTTTTCCACATATAGTATTTTCATGTTGCTTTGTTCTATAAATTGAGTTCTTATTAACTGCTTTGTGGGAGCAATTTAACTTTGTTTCCCCTTCTCCCTCCCATCCAATATGTAAAAAAGAGACCAATGATATTGAGGGTGATACAGTCATGAAATCACAGATGGAACTATTAAATGACTCATTGCTTTTTAAATGAGTTATATTTTCTGGCAACATCTTGATTCATTTAAGCTAACATTGGTCCAGTTATTAAATTATTACTCTTCTTATACTCAAATCCTACTCATCAGCAACCCAAAGGAACATCTGTCTCCTGTAAAGAACATCTTCCCCCTTTTTAACATGTCCAAGACATCCAACACCAGTCTGGTTATCCTTAATGTAATAATATTTTAAAATAATATCTGAGAACCCATGATCTGTACACCTCCAGGCATCACTTCCAGGTGCAGAACATTTATACAGTAATGCATTTCTAATAATTGATTATGTTATACACTGACTGCAAGGAATCTTCAGGACATCAGGACATCTAGAGCAGGGGTGAAATCCAGCAGGTTCTGACAGGTTCTGGAGAACCAGTAGTGGAAATTTTGAGTAGTTCGGAGAACCCGTTGCGGAAATTTTGAGTAGTTCAGAGAACCGGCAAATACCACCTCTGGCTGGCCCCAGTGTGGGGTGGGAATGGAGATTTTGCAGTATCCTTCCCCCATGAGTGGGGAGGGAATGGGGATTCTGCAGTATCCTTCCCCTCGAGTGGGGTGGGAATTGGGGTTTTGCCGGTTCCTTCCCCCAGGAGTAGGGTGGGAATGGGGATTTTGCAGTATCTCACAGAACCGGTAGTAAAAAAATTTGGATTTCACCACTGATCTAGAGCCAGGAATCTGGAGTAGATCAGAACATCTTGGGGTAATTTTTAATTTACTTTGGGTGGCATAAACAACTTAAACTGTTCTATCTCTGATTCAAAGAGCTCCATAGAGCCATGGTGCCCTGCGTGTTGATGCAGTGATTAGAATAACTCTGACCACTGCCCGCAGTTCGATCCTGATCGGCTCAAGGTTGACTCAGCCTTCCATCCTTCCGAGGTCGGTGAAATGAAGACCCAGATTGTTGGGAGCAATATGCTGACTCTATAAACCGCTTAGAAAGGGCTGTAAAGCACTGTGAAGCAGTATATAAGTCTTAAGTGCTATTGCTAGTACTATATCCTGATTTTTTCAGGAATGTTGTGCTTAGTCTTCTGCAATGCCCTGAGAAGAGGAGGAAAGGAGAGTATTAGATTCAGTAATTGACATATGCACCCTCAAATCAGATCAATTGTCATGATAACATTACCATATTTTTGTCTACTCCTGCCATCTTGAAGACTAGATAGAGAAAAGGTGTTGGAGAATCCTTTAACTATTTTGTCTCCGGTGTCTGTCTTCCCATCTACAGAAGCAAAACTTTTGTAATGGTTAACAACCTGACTGATTTAGATATTATGTTAAGTTTATATTCTCCCCACTTTTAATACTTGACAATCAGTTCACTGCATTTATAAAAGAATAGAGTTATTCCCTACCCCTGCCTCCTCTTACCATCTGCTTGTATTTTTAACATATTTATCCCCTATACCTTGTATGTCTTAAACATCTTCACTCAAGATAGAAAAGTATTAGTACTTTGTAAAATATAAAATTGGAATTTAAAGGAATACAGTTTGAAAAGGATGCACAAGTTTCTATAAACTGACATGCTTTATTTATTCATAGAAATCTAACTTCTACATTTTGTTGTGTTCTGATAAAAAGTCAATTAACAAAATAAATATTCAGCACTTTAGAAACTGATCGTAAAGATAGTTCGCTTTGTGCTAATATTTATGAAGAGCATTGGTGAGCATCCTCTATTTACAATGCTTTCCTGCATGCTTCATCCAATTCTGGTTTTTTGGAGGAATGGGAGGGGGTTTGGGGGAGGAGCACAAAGTAACAGCTGTTCGGTTTTCTATGCTAGATAATAAAAGATTGGGGATTTTTCTTCCAATTCAGATGAGTTGGACTGTATTTCCCCCCCAGTTTGACATAGTGTGGATTGGTTTTACAGGGCCAAATACATAACTACACAAATGGAGCACACGGAGATCAAATAGCTATCTTCTGCAGGCAAGAAAACAACCACTAACTGGTTCAGTTTCTCAAGGCAAAGGCAGGGATTTTTTTTTTCAGATTCCTAGTTATTTAAAGTGCTAAACTCTTACTAAAACTCTTATTGGTATTCATTTAGTCCAATTTGAAAATGGTAGCAGTTTCTCTACCCTTTCCACAGGACGAAAAGAGTTGCTTTTGCAAGATTGAGGGGAGTCCCAACTTTTCAAAAAGAAGCTATGTTTTTCAGACAAGATCTTGAGATAGTCTGAAAGAGAAGATTCAAACATTATTCAAACATGTTATCCTTGCTTGCTTGACGATGGGTATCTTTTCGAGTATCTTTGTATATATTGAGCAATCAGTGTGTGCATTTTTGACACTCCATGTTGAAAACCAAGCCTCAACCTGTGACTTAGAAAGAATCATAATGAGTACCCATCATAACAGTTAATGGAAAAATCTTTCCTTAATATGGTCTTGCTAGATTGTTCCCAATAAGTTCTTGTCCCAAATAGACCAGTACTCTGAATTATACAGTCTAGCACAGTAATGGCGAACCTTTTCAGCACCGAGTGCCCAAAGTGGAATGTGTGCGCGCACCGGAGCACCGGAAACCTGAAGACCAGCTGCCCGGCACACACATGCGCACCGGCCATCTGGTCTTCGAGTTTCTGGCACTCTGGCACGTGCGAAGACCAGCTGGCGCATGCCAGAAACTAGAAGAGCAGCTGGCGATGGCGCACGTGCCCACAGAGAGGGCTCTGCGTGCCACCTCTGGCATGCGTGCCATAGGTTCGCCATCACGGGTCTAGCATATATGAATCTACAGCCTTCCTCCACCACTTCCTCCTTAGTGACCAATTTTGTACCAACTGTCAAATCATATTTTCCTCCAATGACAGGGGAGCCTAGTCTGTCCTAGCATGCTATCAGAGATAACATGGCCAAGTTATCTCTGCATTGCATTAATGCCACATTCAATCTCTTGTATTCCCTTCCAAAATAGTGAGAAGGAACTAATAAGAACACAAAAATACTGTGCAACTGGCAATGTTCACATTGATGTTGCATGCTAAAATCCAGTTTTACCAGCCAGGCAAAGGAGAGCCAGTATGTAGCAACACTGACATGCTTCTATAACATTGTGATGTTTCTATTCATTTGTTATTAAATTTGAATCCCTCACTTCTACAAATGTAAGCATTGAAAGTGCTTTATTCTGCATCATTTAGAATAAAATGGTTTGAAGAAAGGGCTGGAATAACTGCTTAAACATTATGCAAACGTAGCCTTGTCACACACCTTTCCCAGCTGATGCTCAGACATTGTGCCATGGAGTTCTCAGGTCTGGGAATGAAACAAGTATGGCATAAATATAAGGGCACTGAAGGGATTATTTGGAGATTCCTACATGCTTGGGTTTGCACCCCTGACATTTATAAATACATGCAATAAATAATCATGGTTTTGACTAACAGATTCACAGGAAAGGAACAGAAGATAATGTGCTAAAATGTTCAGTAAAGCTGCTTCAAAGGAGACTTGTATAACAGTGAAATTGGTTTTGCTTAAGCAAGTCCTGCTTAAGAAGGTTTTGTTGGACAGTATTCTGCTTTGTTTTGTTTCAGAGAGAAAAATAAGAACCAGAACAAAATAATGGTTAGAACTTTGTTCATTTTCTTATAGGAATGAATACTAATATACTGTCTAGAATCTTCTCCTCATTTGTCCATTTCAAATATATACCCTTCAACTTCCAGAATGTTTAGCAGTGGTCACCATACTGCTCACTCCACAGGATAGCTAAACTCTACTCATTTGGAGGTACTCAGGTTGAGGAAGGCTGACCTGGAGCACTGAGTAGGAAGCACATGGTATAAAATATAAATTCAAACCAGAGGGTTGAAGAATTGTGGCTAAATCATGTTTTCGCATCCCCAGCTAGCAACATCTATGGTAGAACAGAAGCAGAAGATAGGAATCGGGAAACGGAATGGAGCCCAGGCATTGTCCACTTCATAGCCTAGCTCTTTACACATACAGTCAGAGGTGGGTTCCTCCCAGTTCGGACCGGTTCTATAGAACCAGTAGTAACTTGGTGGCCTGGGTCGCTAGAACCGGCAGCAACCCAGGCCTGCCACTCCCCCAAACCGGTTCTTTCGGCGGCACCGTAGGCGCCGCCATTTTGTTTTTTGCTTCTGTGCATGCACAGAAGCTTTTTTTAAGCACTGCGCATGCACGAAGCACGTGCAAAGCGCACTGCGCATGCGCAAAGCGCATGTGCACGGTGCAGCACTGAGCGAACCGGCAGCGAAGAAAAGAAGAACCCACCCCTGCATACAGTAGATACATTTTCTTAACCATAATGACATAAAAGAGACAAAATATGCAACGTGATCTTGCATACAGGTTTGTAAAGGATGAAGTTTATGACACATGTTGTCATATCCTTCCCCTTGCAGACACTTAAGTTTCTAACCATTTCGCCACATATATAAAAAGGATACATCATGAGGTTTAAATAATTCTCTCATCAACAGTTTCAGTCCCATATACTAAGACTAAACACAAAAAGAGGTATAAAGAGGACATGCAGAAATTCTTGGGTTTAAGTTTCGGATCTCCTATTGGAAAAGAGTGAGAGCAGTTTACCAACAGCACACCTGAGGAGGTGCCTATCAGTGGGCTTTACCTGTTACACAAATGCATTGCTTTTTCCTTGAGCCCCTACTATTAGTCTAAATCCAGGACAGCAGAGTATAACTCAGAGGTCTTCAAACTTGGCAACTTTAAGCATAGCTGGCTGGAGAATTCTGGGAGTTGAAGTCCACAAGTCTTAAAGTTGCCAAGTTTGGGGACCCCTGGTATAACTAGATCTCCTTCTTGTCCATTCACTCACATATGCTTAATTATCTGGACTAGCTAATTATTTCCACTGCAAGGGGGAAATCAAAAGAGTTGGGACGAGGCAGGATTTCTATCAAATGAGAAAACACTGCCCCTCCAGAGGAACTACTGCAGAAACAAAGCAGAAGCTGAGTCAACAGGCTCAGTTTTCAAAGACCTACTGTAGGTAAGATGCATGACAGGGCGGGGCAGAGGCAGGTAGCTCTTGTTTGTGGAAGGGAGCCTGCATATTTTATTCCGTTTTCTTGAAGGGTGGACTCATATATACTGTACTGCTGCCTTGATTAATAGTGTTCATTTGTTTGCCCCATGCATTTATGAAGATGACATGGCAGTCTCAAATTCTCTTACTGAGGTAGCCCCATCTCATGATATTTTGCCTTACTATCCTCCTAGTAGGCCTGTCAGAGTAGAATACAAATCAGTTCAGTAAAGGGTCTGCTTCAGGGTGGGTTCTAACTTACCTCGCTGCCGGTTCGCTTCCTCCTGTGCCGCGTGGCCACGCACCCATGGCTGCGCCCCGTGGCCGTGCATGCTCAGTGCCAAAAATTCAACCCCCCCAAAAAAGCCAAAAACAAGATTGTGATGCATTTGCAGTGCCGAAAAATCTGAAAAAATCCTCCCCCCCAAAAAGCCAAAAACAAGATGGCGATGCATGCGCAGTGCCAGAAACTCAGCTTCTGCGCATGCACAGAAGGAAAAAAAACCAGATTTTTTTTTTGAAAAAAGATGGCGGCGCCCACGGACTGGCACCAACCGAACCGGATCCGTGACGTCAATGTGATGTTACCAGTGGGTCGCTATCGGTTCGGACGAACCGGTCCAAACCAGGAGGAACCCACCTCTGGTCTGCTTGCCTTGATTCCATTACTATCTGACATCTACTTCTGTTTATGCAGCTGATCCTGGGGCTTATCCAGAGACCTCTTCCATTGGACCAGGCCAGCGATCATGATTTTCTTCTTTCTGTCCCTCACTCCACATCACTCATATAAGAAGTGGTGCTGGAATTCCTACACCGAAGTATACTTGTTCATTCATGGGCTTCTGATTACTTTCACAGTGGGGTGATTTACAAGGAGTAACAATAAGATGTTTAATTCTACTCCTTAAGGCCATCCTAAGAAAAGAAAAAAGAAAGGAGTCCCTGCAGATTTTACTCTGCTAGTCATTTCGGACTATAGGGGGCGGCGCTCATATCCGTTTCAAGGCTGTTGAGCCAGCGCTGTCCAAAGATGTTTCCACGGTTGTGTGGCCAGGATGATGTCATGGAGTGATGTTTCCTCTCTACTGAAGTGGTATCTATTTATCTATTCTCATTTGCATGCTTTCAAACTGCTAAGGGGAAGGAGCTAGGTTAAAAAAAACAAACCCATTCCTCACCCCATTGTGCAATGCTTGGGTTCTTGAACCTGGGCTGTTAGCTTTCCAGCCGAAAAGCCCAGCATCTTAACCACCGAGCTATCGTGCCATAGGGGGACATGGGATAATACACTCCAAGAATTTTCTTTTTCCTCCTCTGTCCAGAACTACAATTCTTCTTCTTCCAAGCCACTATTTCATAGTAGCATCAATGACTGATCAACTAAAGTTCCTAACTTGTTTATAATGGTTAATTCCTGAACAGATTTAATCTCTTGACTTGCAATATTTAACTACTGTGCTCTGCAATCCAATGTGGCCAGCCATCATTATCCTCTATAGCAGTGGTTCTCAACCTTTCTAATGCCGCGGCCCCCCCCACAACCCCCCGCCACTGCCGCAACCCCCCCGCCACCGGGCCCCCCTCCTCGCCCCCTCCCCGCTCGGGATGAGGTGACAAAGGGGGCGTGGCACCAGGGGCGAAATGCTCCGGGTTCGGGCTTGCCTGCGGGTCGCCAGACAGCTGATAGCATTGGAAGCGGGAGACTTTGCCCGGACGCCGCCATTTGGGTTCTTTTACCCTCTGCACATGCGCAAAGCATTCTGCACATGCGCAGAGGGTAGAAGAACCCAAATGGCGGCATCCGGGCTACCAGCTGTCCAGTGACCTGCAGGCACGGCCGAACCGGGCCCTTTTCACCCCTGCAGTGACGGTGGCACCAAGATGGCGGGCTAACGCGCGCGGCGACCCCTGTAAAATGGTCGTTCAACCCCCAAAGGGGTCACGACCCACAGGTTGAGAACCGCTGCTCTATAGCAGGGGTGCTTAGATCTGGCCCATGGGGCCGCCATGGAAACAGCGAAGGACTGGCCCGCAGTGCCTCTGCCAGCGAAAATGGAGCTCGGGAGGGCTGCTCTGTTTTTATTGGCAGGCCGTCACAGCCAAAAACGGAACTCAGGAGCCCGTTTTCACTGGCAGAGTGCTTGGGCCAGCACAGGCGCCCCCAAAACGAGTGATGTTGAACTGGCCACACCCACCCTGGCCACGCCCACCCCGGCCCCCCAAGGTCAAACACAATCCTGATGCGGCCCTCAATGAAATCGAGTTTGACACCCCTGCTCTATAGCAAGGATGTCCAACCTTGGCAATTTTAAGACTCCCAGAATTCCCAAGCCAGCATGTTGACAAGGTTGGACTCCCTGCTCTATAATATCAAAAGTCCTTTTCCTTGCGTCTACCCCTATTCTGACTAGTTCTAAGGCAAAACAAATTCCAGCAGGGGTGATTAGTATGTTAGCTGAGCTCGTCCAATTTTTACATTTTTACTATTAGCTACATCAGGAAGGCAGAGAATCTATCATTACACATTTGTAACCTTTCTGCCAACCAATTTGTCCCAAAATCTAGACATTTCACCATCATTGGCCACCAGAGGGAGATATTGGATTTGAACTAGGGGCCTCTTATGAGCAAGAACTGCTTCTAGGAGTCAGAATGGGGAATTAGGAATAAGGTGGGTCATAACTTGTTCTGTCAAGATAAGTTCTTTTGTAATTATGCTCTACAATTTAGACAGCTCTGAAAGAAGTCTTAATATTGTAGCCTGACTTTGAGAAATGGAAAGGAAGGAATATATGTGGTGATGACATTTTGGTTTACCAAAGATCATGGTACTTTTTTCATTGTCCAGCAGGTTTCCTGCCATTGCCGGACTCCCCTGCATCTAATCTCATTCAAATTATATAGACACATTATATAACTAATGACTAGCTAATAAATATTCCTGTGCCAGTGAAAGTTGTGTACGCAGCTGGCCAATTGTACAGTGACTACACAAGATCCCTAAGCATGGATTAATTTACAGTTTAATGCAGCTGTCTGTCCTATTCATCATTCTTTCTTCACCCCCATTGTAAAGCAAATAAAATACGTGGTGGGGTTCTTTACTTATTTTCATGCATATTAATATATGAAGTGTGCAGTGCCTGCACCAATAGAGCCTAGCTATTCTTGATTGAGGAATATCAAGAACGTCTGAACTAATGTGTGCAAAATGTTACTGGGTGAAGGAATGGATTTTTTCCCCCAATTAAACACAGGCTTTTGTGTGCTCTCTGGGGGAGGGGGGGTGATTTAAATTGCAGTTATTTAAATAAATTGGAATAGGCAAAACTGAAGCTATACTTTGGTACTGAGCACCAAATTAAGAGTCCTAGCTTATTCAGCTGTCACTCCAAACCGTCTCTAAGGTTTTTCCATTTGACAAAGTACCAGTGAGAGGTACTTTGCATAAAGAAATAGCTCAGATTCAGGTAGCCACCTCTGTCATCCTACCTAACTTTTATAAAAAAAAAAATTATGGGATGCAAATGTTAGGGAGTAACCCAGCTATTACTGAGCTTCAGCAATGTCTAAAACAAGCTATAAAGGGAACATAAGTAGCTTATTTTGTGCTGGAGTGTGATGAATTTCCTGACAGTGAGAGCAATTAATCATTGGAATGACTTGCCTCCTGAAGTTGTGGGTGCTCCATCACTGGAGGTTTTCAAGAAGAGATTGGACAACCATTTGTCTGGAATGGTATACAGTCTTCTTGCTCAAGCAGGGGGTTCGACTAGAAGACCTTCAAGATCCCTTCCAACCCTATGATTCTCTTGAGCTGAAGTTGAAACTATATGGGAACATATTTTCTAAATTCATTGTCTATATAAAAAGAAACTAATTAATTTATTACTACCGGTAATTCATATAATTTCTCTCTCTCTTTCTCTCTCTCTCTCTCTCTCTCTCTCTCTATATATATATATATATAAGTTGATTGCTTATTCATCTGTATTTTTTAAAATATTAAATTTTTGAATGTATCTTCTCTCTCTCAAACAAATGAATTTTTAGGGATTTTGCTATGCTTTATTTTGCTTTTCACCATGAGCTTCATACATTGTAGCTATCGGGGGAATGATAACAAGGTCCAATATCTATATATTAATTTAATCTGATAGAGGTCAATTCATATTGGAATTTCAGAAATGTTCCTCCTTGAACATGTTTTCTGCTTGACATACCCTAGAACGGTTCAAGAACCATTTGGAAAGACAGCAGTTTTATTTTTGTGCTGCTCAGCATTGTAATTTCTGCTGTTAACATACTGGAACTAAACAAGACAACTGTTTGTGCCTGTAACCAGAGTTTATATTCCTTCCCTACAGACCAATTGTCACAGAGCAGCAATCATCACATTTAATGGATGAAGGCAAAAAGATCCAGGTTCAGTCTCTGAAACCTTGCCAAGCTGTCATTTGTGCAGGGGCAATGCTGAGCTTGGTGGGCCAGTGGCTTGACTCAGATAGGGGACCATCTTATGATCCCATGGCATTACAACAATAGGTAGTACGATTAGCAATTTCCTTGCACAGACGTACATATTTGTGCACTTAAAAACAGGAGAACATAACATAACATTCTGGGGACCTGAGGGGCATGCCAAGAACCACAATACTGGGTTGGAAAGGACAAAAACTAATTGATTTTATTTATTCTATTTAAATTGGTTAAAATACAGGTAGTCCTCGACTTACAACAGTTCATTTAACGACCCTTCAAAGTTACAATGGCACTGAAGAAAGTGACTTATGATCGTTTTTCACACTTAACGACCATTGCAGCTTCCCATGATGACATGATCAAATTTCAGTTGCTTGGCAACTGACTCATATTTATGTCTGTTGCTATGTCCCGGGGTCATGTGATCCCCTTTTACAACCTTCTGATAAGCAAAGTCAATGGGGAATCCAGATTCACTTAACAACCGTGTTACTAACTTAACAAATGCAATAACTCACTTAACAACTGTGGCAAGAAAAGTCATAAAATGGGGCAAACTCACTTTATAAATGTTTCACTTAGCAACCTAAATTTTGGGCTCAGTTGTGGTTGTGACTCGAGGACTAACTGTAAAGCTTCCGTAATGCAAGGAGTTTGATATAGTGGTTAAGGCACCAGGCTAGAAATTGGAATGCACTCCAATTCCACCTTAGGCACAAAGATAGCTGGGTGACCTTGGACCAGCTACTCTTCTCAACCCTAAGAAGCAGGCAATGGCAAACCACTTCTGGAATCTTACCAAGAAAACTGCAGGGACTTATCTAGGCAGTCAGCAGGCCCTGCCCTGAAGGCACAAAATAAACCAACCAATGATTTCCCGCTCTGGCACAGCAGCAATTAATAACAAGAATTTTGCAATTGTTTTTCAAGGGTTCTGAGACTATGCTCAAGGGTTTTGGACATAAGGTTTCATGTGGTCTTGAGGTTGAAGGCTATCCATCTTTGTTTAAAACACCAAGGATGAAAAAGCCTTGAAGGGTGGACTCAGTTTCACTTACTTAAGAGCCGCAGTGGGGCAGTGGTTAGAATGCAGTACTGCAGGCTACTTCTGCTGACTGCCAGCTGCCTGCAATTTGGCACCAGGCTCATGGTTGACTCAGCCTTCCATCCTTCCGAGGTCAGTAAAAATGAGGGCCCAGATTGTTGGGGGCAATGTGCTGACTCTGTAAACCGCTTAGAGAGGGCTGTAAAGCACTGCGAATCTATATATACCGGTAAATCTAAGGGCTATTGCTATTGCTACTTGTGGGCAGACTGGTTCTGTTAGATTTATTTATTTATTTAGCAACCTATCTCACAAAAATGTGACTCTGGACAGCATACAATAGATGAATACAATAAAGCCATAAAACACTCAAAGTTAAATAAAACAGAAAAACTGAAAATATAAAAACCCCAAATAGGGAAAGAATAGGATTATTTGACCCCCATATAATCACCTTACTGGGTCTCTTAGGGTCTCTGGGGTTGATAGAAAAACAAACATGAGAGCTTTCTGGAAGACAAGCAGAGATGGGGCCAATCTCACCTCAGGGGGATGGTGCTCCAAAGGTTGGAGGCCATCACAGAAAATGAATGCCGCCTGGGTCTCTTAGATGGAACTCCTTAATACACGGGACCTGTAGCATACCTCTCCTACTTGACCTGATGGGCTGGGATCTAACTGGGAAGAGGTGGTCCATCAAATAACCTGGTCCCATGCCATGTAAAGCTTTAAAGGTCAAAAACTACCACCTTGAATTCCACTTGGAATCAAATTGACAGCCAGTGCAAACTCACAGAAGAGAACTGTAATATGTGCCATCCTAGGAGTGCACATAACTGTCCTTCCATCCACATTTGGCAACAGTTGAAGCTTCCCTTAATAATCCCTATTATTATTATTTATTATTATTATTTATTAAATTTGTATGCCGCCCAACTCCCAAGGGACTCTGGGCGGCTCACAACAATATAAAAAACCATTAAAAGAAACCATAATAACCGGTGAATATGTATTTTCAGAACTAAGCACAATATTTAGTCTGTATCTTTCCAGTGTGCCATCACTATTTCAACAATTACTATTGACCATACAATGTACAGAATTGGGTAGTAATTGATGACAGGCAGGGCTGGCTCTAGGTTGAGTAGGCACTGGCTTAGGGCATCCAAATTTTAGAGGGCGCCAAAATTTAAAACTTCTGAAAAACACAATAAAAAAGCAAATGGCACATTCTGTGAGCCAGGGTACTTATGCGAGGGTTAAATATAATTTCACGGTGTAAATAGGGTGAAAATGTCTTAGAAAAGAAAAAATGTCCAGGGCTGAAAATTATAAGTGTAAAATTCAAAAACTTGAAGAAAAAAAATTCAAGAGAGTGCTTTTTTGGAATTCCTAACAAAATTGGAAGATAAGTCAACCATAGGATTCACCAGAATGTGACTTTGCCTAGGGAGCTAAAATGTCTAGAGCTGGTCCTGATGACAACGGTGACACATTCAGTAGCATATGGAATGGGAAATTATTTATCACGAAAAACATACACTCAGGAGTGGAAAGGAGAAGCTTAGGCAGCTCAGGGGGCATGCTTTTAAATGTTGTAGCTGACCCTTTTACAATGTAGGGCACTTTTTAAAAGAATATTAAAGCACCTGAAAAATAATGAAGAAAATCAATATAGGATTAATTGTTTAAAAAGTAAATGGGCACATGAAGCCCACGGGGGGGGGGGGGGGAATCTAAAGAAGTTTGCAAATAGCATAACAGTGAGCTTTCAGACATTGCAGTTTCCTGATGACTTTTGGGCTAGAAGCTAAAAGTTTTGGTTGATGGGTTGTTCTGAAAAGAATATAGTTCTGAACATTTTAACACTTCTTGAAGAGGCTTTTTAATTGCTTAAAGAAGCCATCATGACCATTTTTGCAAATAAAAGTTTTCTACCTTTTTTCATTCGACCACCAAGCTTGCACGAATGTCTGGTACTAAAAGTAAATCAAACAGGATCAGTGGTGAAATCCAATTTTTTTTACTACCGGTTCTGTGGGCGTGGCTTGGTGGGCGTGGTGTGGCTTGGTGGGCGTGGCTTGGTGGGCGTGGCAGGGGAAGGATACTGCAAAATCTCCATTCCCACCCACTCTGGGGCCAGCCAGAGGTGGTATTTGCCGGTTCTCCGAACTACTCAAAATTTCCGCTACTGGTTCTCCAGAACCTGTCAGAACCTGCTGGATTTCACCCCTGAACAGGATCCTATGGAAAAGGAGCACCTAGATTATTTCGTCCTTTCACTCTTTTTTAAATCATAGAATGAGATCACACATTTTAAATAATGCTTTCCATTTTTATACACATTTTTTTAAATTTAAGAACATCATCTATGTTCTTAAATTAAGAACATAGTACTATGTTAGATAGTGTTATCAATGCAATGAACATAAATTTGGGCAAACTCCAGGAGACAGTGGAGGAGGGGGGGCAGCTGGTGCGCTATGGTCCATGGGGTCGTGAAGAGTCAGAAATGACTTAGTGGCTGAACAACGAAGAACATCATCTTAATATAATAACCTAGTTCATCATTCTTTATCAGCCACTGAAATGGAGTGTGGTGGCTCACATGGTTAAGATGCTAGATCCAGTTGTTGCTGCAGGATGGGGTGAGCTCCCGTCACTCACTCCAGCTCCTGCCGACCCAACAGTTTGAAAGTGGGTAGATAAATGGGTACCATTTTGGTGGACAATCTAACGGGGACATGAAAGGAATCCCCAACTGGGTATCCCCCAACCCACCTCTGGTGTAGATGTACTGTATTCTTTCACTGATAATGGAAATGCGACATGAATGCAATTAGATCCAGCCAATATTTCATATGGCATTGTAAATAAGATCTGAATATACCATTATAAATCTTGGCTAAAATTAAATCTATCATTATAGACTCCTATTTTCTTTTTCCCAACAATAGACACTTTGATTTATATCAAAAGTAAATAGAAATAGTAATGTCTTCAGCCTTTTGCTTTTAATAATTAGCAAAACTAGGGTTGAGTAGGATGACTTCTGGTTAGATACCTGTCCTTTACTTACTATTACAAGCTAATAGATTTGATCGGTTTTGATTCAGATACTATCTGATCCGATTATTTAGGTGAATCAGGAAAACTAATTTTATTTTTAAAAGAAGAATCTTATATATAGGCAAGTAATAATTTAGCTCAACTTATTTTTTTGTAGCACGCATTTGCTGCCCTCAGGTGGTTGCTTGTTTGTGGTTTCTCTACACCGTAAGTCTAGCAGATATGGAAGTTAATTTGCAAGTGTTTATGTACACTATATGTGTGTGGCAGCACGAATTTCACATTTCAGAACCCCAATTACAAAGTCAGCTTCAGTGTTTGTCTACAAGTACTTTGTAGTATGAAACATTTCTAATTTATAGCCCAAAAAACATGTTTATGTATGAATAGTAAGATTGTTCAGGTCTGCACATATTAAAGATGAAAGAACCACTATAACAGAGATGGATGCTGTAACTTTAAGATTTTTATGCCCAGTTTTGAAAACAGATTACATGGATATGGTTACTATAAAAGAAAAAAGAATGAAGCTGTTACAGTTTTATTGCTTCTTCAATATTGTCAACTCCACTAGGTACACCAGAGCAGAAAGTCAACTCCAAAGGAAGAACTATACTTTATTGAGACAGGCTATATAGTAACAGAAGCTTGCAAGACTGGTTGTATTTCATTTCACCTCCTTCTTATATCCCAATGAATCAGGGGAGAGACTGCCTGTCTAGCTTCCCAGGATTTAAAGAATTTTTCAGCTTTCTTTGCTTATGTAATTGTTCTTGCATAGTTTTCCCTTGAGGGGGTGCGGTGGCTCAGTGGTTAAGACACTGGGCTTGTCTGCTAGAAAGCCAGCAGTCCAGGTTTGAGACCTGAGCACCACATGACTGGGTGAGCTCCTGTCCTCTCCTCAGCTCCTGCCAACCTAGCAGTTCAAAAGCATGCAAATATAAATAGATAAATAGGTACCACTTCAGTGGGAAAGTAACAGCACTCCATGATGTCATGCTGGCCACATGACTACAGAAATGTCTTCCGAAAGCGCTGGTACAATGGCCTTGAAACGGAGATGAGCACCACCTTCTATAGTCGGCAGTGATAAGTGGGGTAAAGTCCACAGGGATTCCTTTTTTTTTTTAACATTTCCCTTACTCTCTACTAATATTGCTAAAGATGTGTATCATATGCCTAAATAATTTTATGATTATACAGAGGTCATCAACTACTGTGATCGATGGCCTAAACTAGGGCTGAAACAGGTTTAAATATTTATTTTCTCCAGGATCCTCTGGAGTTGCAACCCAATCTTACTTTTATTATGCAAGGAAGGAACCCTGCAGGATATTTGTTTAGTTCACTGCAATCCCAACACTTTTTTATTTTTTTAAAAAGAAATAGGATACGTCTGTACAATATAGAATAGAATAGAATAGAATTTTTTTATTGGCCAAGTGTGATTGGACACACAAGGAATTTGTCTTGGTGCATATGCTCTCAGTGTACATAAAAGAAAAGATACATTCATCAAGAATCATAAGGTACAACACTTAATGATAGTCCGGGTACAAATAAGCAATTAAATCACATTAGGAACCAGTCAATGTAAATCGTAAGGATACAAGCAACAAGTTACAGTCATACAGTCATTAGTGGGAGGAGATGGGTGATGGGAACAATGAGAAGATTAATAGTAGTGCAGACTTAGTAAATAGTTTGACAGTGTTGAGGGAATTATTTGTTTAGCAGAGTGATGGTGTTCGGGAAAAACCTGTTCTTGTGTTTAGTTGTTCTGGTGTGCAGTGCTCTATAGCATCGTTTTGAGGGTAGGAGTTGAAATAGTTTGTGTCCAGGATGCGAGGGGTCTGTAAATATTTTCACAGCCCTCTTTTTGACTCGTGCAGTATAAGGCCCTACCCACTGTACAAATGTATAAAGCCACCTTAACACATTGCTTCAAAAAAATGGAAGATTTCTTTTTATTTTTCCCATTTGGCAAACAAGCCGAAGAAAGAAGGAACAAAGACTCAAACATTTCACAATTATTTCATCAGTTGGGTCTTTGGACTGATTTAGCAAGGCATGAGTTTTAAAAAATAAATAAAAATTATTTGATGTTGATTGTACAAAGGCTCATTCAAAATAGTTTGGTTAGTTGCGGCTGTAATGATAATTGAGTGTCAATGCTTTTTAATAAAGCAGAATCCAGCTTCAAAAAGATCCCTGAAAAGAATCCTTGGTTTTAGTTGATTTAAGTATATACATGCATGTAAATGCTCATATACAAATTTAATAGGAAGAATACATTACCTGGCTCAAGCTACCTCAAACACATAAAGATAAGAAAAGGAAAAGAAAGGAAAACTACACGAAGATATTACCAACAACCAGGTTCGTGGTTCAGCATTGGAGAATAGTTTCTTGTCCTCTGCAAGTACACCCAGATTACCTAAATGAAAATTGTCTACCTATAAGCATCACCAATAAGGAGATCAACGGTTTAAATAAAAACCAGTCCTCCAAGCAGCCTTAATTGGTTTAAAAGAAATTAGCTGCAATAGGGAGGCTGGTTGGAATGGTCTGCTTGGGGGTCGAAGGTGGTGGTGGAAGATCAGGCATGGTTGTTTTGGGCTTGCCTACACATTGAAAGAGAAGTGGCTGTTGTCATTCTACAACCCAAATCATTCTCTTCTTCTCCTTGGAGTGGAGCTAAATTTTAGGACGCCCCCACCATTGCTGGACTCTGTCCCAGCTTTCCTCCAATCTACCTTTCACTGTGAAAATATTTCCTCAGTCAAATATTTGTTTGCTTAATTCCTTCCATTTCACTATTAACCTCATTTCTCTTCAAAGGCTCTTGACTAAGGACCAAAAAAAGCATCTATCAGCTCCCTGTAGCCAACACATCTGCTTAATTCAGGATCCCCCCCCCCAGATGGTTTATACATGACTTATACTTCCAACAGATTCTACTGCCCTCTCTTGGGTTGGGGGGAATGAAGGAGAGGCTTATTCTTCTAAACATATTCTTCTAGTTTTAATTGGAAACAAAAGAACAAAGAGCTGTTCCAACTAATTGCTAAACTTAATTCTCCATGGAGGCACTTTCTAACAAGTCTGAGACATGAAGAATGATGAGTGGATTTCTCCATTCTCATTCCAGCTACAAATAGCAGTAGCCACAAGAGCTAGCAGCCAACAAGAAATGTAAGAAATTTGCCCCTGATATAGGTGTAAGAGTTTCTGTTCCGTCACATTTTCCATTTCTCCTTTTGCACCTCTTTCTTAGACATTCCATCCATTTTTTTGCTATCATTTCCAGTCTATACCAAATTAATGCTTGGGAACTTTCCAATCATTACAATACTGTAGTATGTTTGCCTTAACTCAACTACAGATTACACATTTCCATTTTATATACTGAAACCTAAAATTCTAAAAAATGTAGGCTTTGAGAATACAACTTTATACATATGAGAAATGGACTAAATATTCCCTACTAACTTCCTAGTCAACTATGTTCACATCTGCAGGACATCTTCTCCCAAAAGTTTCTGCCCATCCAATAAGAAGAGAAGGAACTATCTGAGTCCTGTCTTTGAGGGATTGTTATCCTTAAAGACCACAAAGATGTGCCTTTTCTGATGTTGCCCATTTTCTTTAGAACAGAGATCCGGGTGAGGCCAGGTCAGCACCAACCCGGTCAATATTCAGGGAATCTACCAAGAAAAAACCTTGCTGTTTTGGAAAGCCTTGGGGGACTGCTGGAAGTAAGCAATCATTGTTAGAAATGTTTTTCCTCAGTGGATTAATAGGCAGGAAGACTTACTGCTGTTATAGTGTTTGGGGTTTTGTTCTGTTTTCTTTGCTACCCTATTTGATTTTTGTTTTATTCATAAGCCACTTGAAAGTGATTTGTATGGTTACTCGGAGTCAAAAACGACTTGGCGACACATAATCAATCAATCCCAGATTTCTCAAAAGTATAAATATTTTTTTTTCTCATGGGTGTTACTGTTTGATTCTTTGGTATATATTTGAAGACCGAGTGCATGTGGCCCTATCAAAATAGGCAAAATCCTCATTTTCAGGTTGGTCCATAACTCTGTTAAAGCTCAGCTGAGTTAGTTCAGAATTTGCAAGAAGCTGAATCAATCAACTTCCTCTGCATTATTCCAGTTAGAAACATTTTCTTTAAAAAAAAAAGATCAGCCAGGGAGGCATTTTTGAAATTCATGTAGCAATTTGAGGTGTTTTGCGTGTGTCTGAGAACAGGTAGCAAGAATTAATGAAGTAGGTTTTATAACTTAACAGAAAGACAATTTATTTACAAAAATGCATGATAGCAAGGAGAGTCAAAGAGCATCTTGGGAAGAAAGACTGGGCCTTGGGCTAGCATCTCTTAGACAGAACAAGTAGAATGAAAAAGAAAAAGGGAACATAGAGTACCCGTATTTTTCAGAGTATAAGACACACCAGAGTATAAGAAAGCACGGAAGATCACTTAGCTCGTGTTTGGGCTGAAAAACAGCTTCAAAAGCACAGCTGATCCTCGGAGGGGAAGGGGTAAGAGAAGGCAGCAGCTATTCCAGGTAGCCATTTTGGACACCGCGTGAGCGTTTGGAGGCTGAAAATGCAATGCGCAGAGCCCAAAAACACAAGCCATTGTCAGTGGCAATCTCTACAGCCAGGAAGAGGACGCGCGGAGGCCGAAGGGTAGGGGCCGGCGAGTGGGCGGGGCTACATTCGGAGTATAAGACACACCCAAATTTTCAGCCTCTTTTAGGAGGGAAAAAAGTGCGTCTTATACTCTGAAAAATACGGTAAATCTTTTACTCTGTACCTACACCCTACTGTCTTCTTCTGGTCAACAGTTCATGAGAAGTTGAAGAGTTAGTGCCATTAAATTAGCAACAGGGGAGAGGACTCAGAAGGAGACCTTCTCAGTGTCAGCTCCTATATTTTGGAGTAGCTGATCCACTGATGTTTGTTCAGCCTTCTCCCAATTTCATATAAACAGCCTTGTTTGGAAGAGTGCTTGGGCATAAATGGTGATGGACAGCCTTTCTGTTTGCTTTGTTGGATCTGGGATTTTGATTTTAGTTTATATGTTTTAGGTTAACTAGGTGATGTGATTTTATTGCAAAGATTTAAATATAAATGTGATATTCTGGTGTTTTTATTGTATTTTATCATTGTGAACCACTTGGGGTCTTGGACAAAAATTGCATAAATAAATGAAGTAACCATGGAATGTCAGCATACATTCCATTTTTGCATTGCTGAAAATAAACATATGCTTGAAATACCCCAGTCCTCGTATCAACAATTTCTATTCAAGCCGCCCCTCCCTCTCAGCTTGCACTGAATTACCGGTATTGTCTTCAATAGGTTGAAATATACCCTACCTTATATCCAATAATGTTTGACACTGCAGGGAGTCTTCTATGTTATGCCTTAATGTTTATATTAAGGAATATAAATACTTGTAATTTCATTGTTTATGCAGTGGAGACAAAACTTCTTTCCATCCTTAGCTCCTGTATATGTAAAATCCAGAAAAATAACAATTCTAATCACACATGCTTTTTTTTTTTTTTTTTTCACTATCCTCAAAATAAAAGTATATTTTTTTAGCTTTTTTTTTTTTTAAGGAGACCATCCTCAAAAGGAAAGTATGGATTTGCCAGGGACAAATAATAGCAAATACAGGTAGTCCTCGACTTACGACCACAACTGAGCCCAAAATTTATGTTGCTAAATGAGACATTTGTTAAGTGAGTTTTGCCCCATTTTATGACCTTTCCTGCCAAAGTTGTTAAGTGAATCACTGCAGTTGTTAAATTAGTAACTTGGGTGTTAAGTGAATCTGGCTTCTGAAGTGACTTTGCTTGTCAGAAGGTTGCCAAAGGAGATCACATGACCCTGGAACACTGCCAACCGTCATAAATATGAGTCAACTGTCAACAGTCTGAATTTTGACCACATGACCATGGGGATGCTGCAATGGTTGTAAGTGTGAAAAATGGTCATAAGTCACTTTTTTCAGTGATGTTGTAACTTTGAACGGTCACTAAATGAACTGTTGTAAATCGAGGACTACCTGTATATAATGTATATAATCATAATTACCGTCCCTTCTGTTCTATATTTGTGTAAATGGGGCAGTCTTACTGAGAATTTTCAAGAGGCAGTCTTGCCACATAGACATCATTACCAAGAAGAAAAAAAGAAATGGAAAATAAAAATGAATGTTAAAATGTAGTTACATAAATATGTGTATGTGATAGTGTATACACTGACTTTGATGGATCGTGAAAGTTAAGCAGAGCTGAATCAGATTAATCCTTGGACAGGAAAATGCAAGGCTGTCAGGCTAGAATGGTGGGAGTTGGAGAAGACAAAGATAAATAATTTCTGTATTATTGCCCCCACCACCCAAAAAAAACCCTACATCAGAGGTGGGTTCCTACCAGTTCTAACTGGTTCTTTAAAACCGTTAGTAACTCGGCGATGATGTCACAGAGCCGGTTCTGTCGGTGTCTCCATGGGCGCCGCCATCTTGGATTTTGCTTATGCGTATGCGCAGTGTTATGTACTGACAGTTTATACATGGTTTCACCCAGGTCCAGCATTTGAGTGGGAGAATGCTCAAACGCTATTGGTTGTTGTATCTGACAGCTCCCTATAAAAGGGCTAGCTGTCAGACTGCTAGTTGCTGGTTGTCTTGAGCAGTTGCTGAATAAAGAACTATTCTGAAGTCTGTCTCCTGTCATCATTCCCACTACCTAACAGTGGCGACGAGGGCTTGGGACCAGGAGAACGAAGACTATCTACTTGAGCACCGCAACCAGCCAGGCAGTTTTCCAGAGGAACCTCTGCCGCCTCGACGGAAATGTCTGCCTTCCACCCGCCAGTGCCTTTTAACCCGGCCAAAGAGAAGTGGGACTCATATATGAGGCATTTCGAATGCTTCCTGGAAGCAAATGATCTGTTGGGTCTGACTGATAACAGAAAGAGAGCTTTGTTCCTAAGTCACTGCAGCCCCGAGGTGTTTAACACCGCGGAGTCACTGTCAGACCAAACCCTGGTTCACACTGTGCCGTGGCAGGTCCTGCAGGCGACTTTAAAAATGCACTATGCTCCATCTAAGGTCGTCCGGTGCTACGATTTTTGGCAGCGTATGCAACATGAGGGCGAGACAATCAACCAGTACATCGCAGCCCTCCATAAGGCCGCAAGGTACTGCGAATTCTGGTTCCTGGATGACATCCTGCTCGACCAGCTAATATGCGGCATGCAGGACATCCGTCTCCAGCGCCGGCTCCTGGCGAAAACCAACCTAACCCTGGCTGCCGCTCTGGATGACGCCAGGGCAGCAGAATCGTTGTCCAAGGCCGCTGAGTCACTGCACAGGTTTGCCGCCTCCAGAACCGAAGCTAAGCCACCGGTTGCTGTGCACAAAGGCACGTTCCAGGATTCAGCTAGCAGCGACGAAGACGTCTGCCGCACCGACTGCAGGCGACTGCCTGCCTTCAAGGACACTAGAGCTGACTGTGCCAGCTGTGGGGGGCTGCACCCAAGGACTTTGTGCCGATTCCGGGACACTATTTGCTAACGGTGCGAGCGGCGAGGGCATTTAGCTAAAGTTTGCCGCACCATTTTGCCCACCAGAAACGTGCATGCGCAGGACACCGCACGCAACGAGCTGTCAACTTCGTTCCGGTGAGAACCTAAAAAACCGCGCCAAAGAACCGCAGTCCAACAACAACCCGACACTAACCAAACGTGGTTTGCCCGGGCCAGCTGCCCCAGCAAAAGCAAGCTGACAGTCACTGTCTCCATTGACGGCACCCTGTGCCAGATGGAAATCGACACCGGCTCAGCTGTCTCGATCGTCGCCTGGCAGTCATTGAAGCTTGCCCTTCCAAGTCTCCAGTTAAGCCGCCTCCAGAAAACAACCATCCAGCTATCCGACTACCAGGGGAACCGTATTCCCGTCGTCGGCCAGGGCCTGTTCCTGGTAAAGTTCAACAAGTTTGAGGGGCTGCTCCAGCTCACAGTGGTCAGTGGACGCCTTCCAAGCCTCCTGGGCTTGGATTGGTTTGACACCCTCGGCCTGGGAGTGTCCGGCATCAACTCTATTGCTAGCCCGGTATTCGACAACCTGTTTGAGGAATTCCAGGACATTTTCAGCGATGGCCTGGGCAAGTATGTGGGCACTCCTATCTCCTTTAGCCTTGATCCCAAGGTAGCCCCCATCCGTTTGAAGCCCAGGCGGGTCCCCTTGGCCTTGCGGCCCAACATTGACAGGAAACTGGACAAACTTATTCGGCAGGGGATCCTGGAGCCGGTTGACCATGCCAAATGGGAGACCCCTATAGTCACCCCTGTTAAAGGGGACGGCACCGTCAGGATTTGCGCGGACTATAAATTTACAATTAATAAGGCTTTGCAGCAGAGTGCCTATCCTGTGCCAATCGTGCACCATCTACTTCACTCCCTGGGCCCTGGCAGCCTGTTCGCTAAGTTAGACCTGGCGCAGGCGTACCAGCAGCTGCCGGTAGATGGCGCCACAGCTGAGGCACAGACCATTGTGACTCACAGGGGGGCTTTTAAGTGTCACAGGCTGCAGTTTGGGGTTAGCGTGGCCCCGGGGTTGTTCCAGAGTGTAGTGGAATGCCTGTTGCAGAACCTCCCCGGGGTCGTCCCATATTTTGACGATGTCCTCATTTCAGCCTGTGACCCAGACCAGCTCCGCTGTCGAGTCAGGATGGTCCTGTCAAAGCTGCGCGCTGCTGGGCTTAAGGCCAAGTGCAGTAAATGCTTGCTGGGGGTGCCGGAGGTAGAATTCTTGGGCTACCGTATCGACAGTAATGGCATTCACCCCACAGAGAGCAAGCTTTGGGCTATTCGTGAGGCTCCAGCCCCCAAGAACCAAAGCAAGCTCCAAGCCTTCCTTGGGCTCCTTAATTTTTACAGTCTTTTCCTGCGGAACAAGGCTACTGTAGCTGACCCCCTGCATAGACTTCTAGCAAAGAACACACCCTGGATTTAGGGCCCCAGGGAAGCTGCCGCCTTCAGTGCTGTCAAAAAACTCTTAACTGCTGACAGTTTCCTGATCCAATATAATACCACTCTATCTTTGGTATTGGTCTGCGACGTTTCCCCTGTGGGCATGGGGGCTGTCCTAAGCCATAGACTCCCAAATGGGACCGAAGCCCCGGTGGCCTACTACTCGAAAACCCTGTCCAGTGCTGAAAGGAATTACAGGGAGGCCTTGGTTGCCGTGGCCGGGGTCAAAAAGTTCCATGAGTACCTTTTTGGGAGGGATTTTGAACTGGTGATGGACCACAAGCCTCTCTTGGGGATGCTCGCTGGGGACCGCCCCACACCGGTGGCCTTGTCTCCCCGTTTCGCCCGCTGGGCGATTTTCCTGTCGGCCTACTCGTATCACCTGGTGCATCGACCAGGAAAGGACATGGGCAACGCGGACACTTTGAGCAGGTGCCTGTTGCCCGACCTGCTCACTGACTGTGCCCCCGACACTCCGGTCCTCCTGATCAACCTTGCGGACTCTGGTTTAGTCACCTCGGCCGAGGTGGCTAGGCACACGGCCAAGGACCCCTCCCTCAAAACTGTTTTGAACTGGGTGTGGCCAAAGGACCCAGTCAAGCCAGACCTCAAACCCTATGCACAGCGACAGCATGAACTGTTCGAGCAAGGGGGCTGCCTCCTCTGGGGCGACCGAGTGGTCATTCCACCCAGCCTGCGAGCTGGAATCCTAAGAACATTACATGAAGGCCATCCGGGGATTGTCCAGATGAAGGCCTTGGCTAGGAGCTATGTGTGGTGGCCTAATATGGATACTGAGATTCAGAATTGGGTTGAATTATGCAACCCATGCCAGGAGTCTAGGTCAGCTCCCCCTAGGGCCCCTGTACATGACTGGGAATGGCCAAAAGCCCCTTGGTCTCGACTGCATGTTGATTTTGCAGGTCCCTTTCATGGGCAAACATTTATGATCTTAGTTGATGCCTACTCGAAATGGATCAAGATTTTCCTCATGGGCTCGACCACTGCCAAGGCTGTAATCAAGGTCCTCAGGCACCTATTCACCACTCACGGGCTACCAGACGTCCTGGTATTGGATAATGGGCCCCAATTTACCACTACCCAAGTCGAGGGGTTCCTAGCAGAATTGGGGGTCTGCCATGCCCTATCCTCGCTATTCCATCCGGCTATGAATGGCCTGGTGGAACGCTTTGTATGGTCAGCAAAGGAGGCCTTAGGAAGGCTAGGCCCCGGGGACTGGCAGGCCAGGGTGGACAAGTTTCTTTTAACCCAACATAGTACGCCCAGTGCTACCACAGGCCGCAGCCCGGCCGAACTCCTCATGGGCTGCAGGCTCCGATCTGTATTAGACTGCCTGCACCCAAACTACACAACAAAAGAGAAAAGCGATCAAACCCAGACCACCAGATCTTTCTCAAAAGGAGACCCAGTATTCACCCGAAACTACACTGGGGGGTCCCTGGGGCTACCTGGAGAGATCAAAAAAATATTGGGTCCAATGTCCTATGAAATCCGGCTAAACAATGGCCGGCTTTGGAAAAGGCACATTGACCAACTGAGAAAGCGAGTTAAGGGGGAATTGCTAAAACCGCAAAGTGTAAATACTTATACTCCTTCCCTAGCTGATTCAAGCCCGTTGGAGCTGGAAGACCTACCGGAGGAACCAGGAGTCCAGCGGCATGATTCCAATGAACCGGTTCCAACATCCATGGAGGCCACGGCCGAAAAGTTCCAGGAGCTTCCATGCTCAGACCCAGGAGTAGCAGGAGACCTGTCCGCTCAGGCTGCTGCCTCACCCACAACTGAGCTGCGCAGGTCAGGGAGGGTTCCTAAATGCCCCACCTACCTGCGTGACTACGTGTGCCACACGGATTGTTCCATCCAGGAGGGGAGGGGTGTTATGTACTGAGAGTTTATACATGGTTTCACCCAGGTCCAGCGTTTGAGCGGGAGAATGCTCAAACGCTATTGGTTGTTGTATCTGACAGCTCCCTATAAAAGGGCTAGCTGTCAGACTGCTAGTTGCTGGTTGTCTTGAGCAGTTGCTGAATAAAGAGCTATTCTCCTGTCATCATTCCCACTATCTAACACGCAGAAGCTATTTTTTGATTGCTGCATGCACGGCGCAACCCTGAGAAAACTGGCAGCAAAAGGATCCAGTATCCACCCCAGCCCTACATGAATGTATCCTTATAGTCACTGGGAGCTAAACTTCACTCAAGGGAAGTTTTATTTTGTGGATAGATGGGTCAATGGATGGGTGTCAGTCTCTGATACATAGCATCATTGATGTTGGAAAGGACTTGGATTGGAGCAGCTGCAAATACAATTTTCCTAGTTAAGTGGGGGGGGGGAAATTATGCATGTACTGTAGAATACTGGTCCAATTTTGGGATAAAATTTCTTACTTTGCTTACATGGGAAATGTGTAAAAAATTGTTTTGTAGCCAACAGCTGGATTATATAAAAATATAAATTATATAAACATGAGAATTTGGGAGTGGGGCAAATATTGTCCTTTTTCCAATTAGGCAGAGAGGGGAAATCCAGAAAACACAGGCTTGGCATTCATTTCCTCAACAACATTCTTACTATGATGCAGATTTTCTTGGGTTGACGTCTTCCAGACATGATGAACTACATCAGAGGTCTTCAAACTTGGCAACTTTAAGACTTGTGGACTTCAACTCCCAGAATTCTCCAGCCAGCATAGCTTAAAGTTGCCAAGTTTGGGGACCCTTGAACTACATTTTCCAGGACTTCCCCACCATCTTCAGGCCATGCCTGTTGGTAATGCTGTGAAAGGTTGTTGAAAAGTTCACAGCAGTGTGTGTGTGTGCGTGCACGTATGCAAACAAAATTGATATACAGCTATTCAGTATTCCCTTTCTTTATTCAGTGTTAAATGAAACACAGAGTGCTCATACCTCTGTCCTCCAGGTGTTTCATATGTGACTTTGGGCATTCCATTTAATTCATGTTTTTTATCACCTGGACAACACATAGCCTTGTTTTATTTCATTTTCATTTCTCTTTTTTTACAGATTTGGATTCCTCTCTAAAATTTAACAGTATGATAGCAAAAGCTTAGTATGCACTTGTCAATTTTTTTGAGATTAAAAAAACCCATGAAAACTCTGTAAGCTATAAAATATGTTTTACACTTTGAAAAAGAAGATCCGAAATGTTTTCTTGCAAAACTGGAAGGTGGGGGGCGGGGAAGGAATGTAAAATCCAATTGCTATCCATGTGAATGATAAAACCACATTCCTTATGCACAATTGCCCCACCTACCACAGCCCTTGCCTCCAAAGAGTTATTTCTGACCTTGAAAGGTTGAGTATATATGTGTGAGTGCCAGTTTAGCATAGTGGTTAAGGCCCCAGGCTAGAAACTAGGAGAATGTGAACTCTAGTCCTGCCTTAGGCACAAAGCCAGTTGGGTGACCTTGGGCCAGTCATTCTCTCTCGGGCCTAGGAAGTAGGCAGCAGCAAACCACTTCTGAAATTTTGCCAAGAAAACGGGGGGGGGCAGGTATTCAAAAGGAGTCAACAGTGACTCAAAGACACACACACACACACACACACACGGCAGGCAGAGATCTAGAATTCTTTTCCATGTTTATTTTATAGACCAATGGGGACATTAGGTGTAGAGACAACAAGAAAGAGGCAATGTTGAAAAACATTGCTGTAGATTTTCTAGGCATCCTGCTAGAATAAAGTTGGGAAATATGTGGCTGTTCAGATGTGATTGACCTGTAAATCCTATCTCTTCTAGCTTTCATAATCAAAGATGAACAATAGGAGGAAAAACAAATTGTGAGATTAAGATTAAGAGAAGATAACCTTTATTGTCATTTTTTACTGTGACTGGCACACATTAAAAATGGAATTCTGTTGCCTGCTCTCAAAAGAAAGTATATATCTACTCATATACATACATAATACACATATATACATGCTATATACGTGTATGTGTGTGTGTGTGTGTGTGTATATATATATATATATATATACACACACACACACACATATACATACACACACACACACACACACATACACACACATTAA